>KN487011.1:37144-63051 GCA_000787095.1 Periophthalmodon schlosseri
CAGATAGACAGTTATGTTATGTAAAAATACAATGTCTGTGCCTGTGCAAGTGTAGGCGTGATGGCTGTCAAAAGAAGCTCTTCTATGTTCCTTTTGGAGGTGTCCACTTTAAGGCAGTGGGGTCAATTGTCTTTCCATTCCCACGTTTGGTTTCCTTGGCTTTCCAGTCATCTATAAGGTCCTAGAAGAGAAAAAGGAAAGTCTAGATAAGTATTTAGCAGCCAGGCAGTGCAGTATGTTATTTGTGTAGTCGTCCTTGCTGTACCTGTCTCTTCAACACCAGGTGCTTTCCTTTCCAGTATTTGAGCATCTGGAGCGACTGCAGTGTGCTGACAATGTCCACAGGATTCACTGCCGTCTCCTGGCTTATTTCTGTCAAAACAAGGCCACATCACATACCATTGGATTTATATAAACAGTCTGGGGTTGTATGTAGGTAGGAGTACAAGATTCATCACAATGTGTTGTGTGGTACAAATGTCCTCAAAATAACTGAAAGATAAGAGAACTTAATTTATAATAAACAAATTGTTTATTAAGAATGATTCAGGTTTAATAACCCCAACTCCTAACTTTAACCCATTAAATTAGTTACTAAGGGTTAATAATTCCTAATAAACTATTTGGTCTTTGTTCATGCTTTATTAAGGCTAATTAAGGTGTAGTTATTATAAAGTGGTATCAAAATATTTTTTTACATAATATTTGAATAAAATTATACATAGTATAAAGACATATTGAAAAAGTTCAGTCTATTGACCAAACAAAAAGCTTACTTCTAAAAAAGTTACTTCAAAACCCATGGCCCCAGTCATGCTTTATTATATTCTCAAACTGTAATGACATTTTGAAATAAATATATTTTTTTCAACGATGAAGAAATTGAATAGTGTTTTTGCTAATCTTTTTGATATTGACCAAAGAAAAGGACTTGAGTTGAGGTGGCAACTCATTTTGAAAGCCGAATGCACCGCTAAAGGAAAACGTAATATTAAAGTTTCTAAACGTATCACTCAGAACCTCAGAACCAGCAAATAGGGTTGAAAAAGAAACTAGGGAACAATGTGACGGCAATGTGTGTTACAAAAGAAAATGTTTTATAGTGGTTTCTCACTGGGTATATGTGCTAACCTGTTTTGAAAAAGACTTGACTTAAAGTCAAGAGCACTTATGTCATATGCACACAAACCTAGGGTTTCCTGGTTCAGTCAAGTGTTAACAAATACATAAATAAAAAACATTCCGACTGTCTGGCTGACCCTCACAAAAGTATTTCAGCCATGCTTTGAGAACAGGGTTGTCCATAAAGCACATTTTACTGAATATATACCAAAGCAGTCATATGTTCAAGCATTTAAATAGGAAATTAATATAGTATGAGTATGTGATATTACATCTGTGCTTGCCAGGAAATGTGAGGTTCCACACAGTGCAATTGTTTTTGGAACACTTTTGTTTTTTGAATGATTATGTAATAAGTAATAATAATGTCTTGCCTTGACTAAACAATAACACATAGTATATGCTGGGTTGTTGAATCTGTGGCACAAGTAGGAAAACACCAGAAGTCTGGTTTTAGAGGTAAAAAAGGGGTAATAAATTAAGGATTAAATTAAATCCACTGTAACAATAAAACTGTAAAAGAGCATATAATAAACAGGATTCCACCGCACCTTTAATGGAGATCTCTTTGCCCTGGAAGTTGTTGAGATATCGCAGCAGAACCTCCTTCCAGTAACTCCTGTAGCTGATGAGGCCCAGGTCCGACAGGGGGCGCTCTGGAGACCCCACCTTTTCCTCTACTTTGGACAGCAGGTAACCTAAAGAAACATCAGTTTATTTAAACACATGCGTATACAGATTGTATTGTTACTAATAGTATGTACTCACTAAAGTCAATGAGCATCTTGCCATAGCCCTGCCTCATGTACTGAGGCATGGTCAAGATACAGGAGACATTGTAGTTCAGGAAAGAGTTCTTCTCCTGCAAGTGCATTATTAATTAATATTACTACTTACTTTTTGTGTGATGGAAAAAGACAGCACAAGACTGGGTACATCCACTAAAGCAGAATTACCTGTGACAGTCTTAATCCTGAACAATGGATCAGTGTAAAAACTGGTGCAACAAACAACCGAAACCTTTCCGATGCTAATTAAAAACATTATTTGGCAGTAAATTCCTCTTCTCTGTTTGATTAATTCCATTGATAAAAAGCACATGCAGTATAATTAAAATTATTTCAGTTTTAACTTTCTTTGGTCAATCACGTTAATCAAAGCTTTAACAATTCAACATTAATTGAATATTTCATATCAATTTTTTTTTATAAATCTTGTAATCATGACCTCTCATTAAGTTTAAAATTTGGCAAAAAATTGTGGCACTTTGGTTAAACCAGGAAGTTTTAAAAAGAAAAAAAAAATGAATATGTATTGGATGCCAGTTTCATTTTGTTTATTAAAATATATTGCATCTAGTACCTTGGAGAAGTAGCCAACAAGATGGCAGCCTGTGTTGTCAGCTTCAGTCATAACATAGAAGAGAAATGGTTCAACATCGTAATACAGAGTTTTGTGATCCAGGAAGAGCTTGGCCAGTAGACACAGGTTCTGGCAATAAATCTGTACAGCACAGTTTCATTAATAAAGCGTCATTTTTAAGTCACTGGAATCAAAGCGAGTTTTTTACCTTGTTCTTCTTGCCGTCCACTTCAAACACTGAGATATTAGCCTTTCTGTAGATCTCGTCACCTGGAGGATGCTTCCACACACACTTGGCCTTTGGACAAAAGACAAAAATAAATAAACATTGGGGATGCACTTTTATCCTGCTACACAGTGATATGATATGGAAATCTGTGTTTCAGTTTGGTCATCACAAACAATTAATTTCTGTGTTGTCTAGACATATGCTGGCCTTAAGCATCACATAACTAAAGCCCCTTGAAGGTGTTTTAGCTTGGGCTAGAACCATTAAAAACACTGACCTACTGCGTGTGCGATATTAGCATAAATAAAAGGGAAATACATTGCATAAATAAACAATATAAAATTAGATAAATTTCCTTGTCAGTTTCAATACTGGATTATATATTTTAAACCTCGATTAGGCAATATATATTGATTTCGTTGGGAAACCATTGTTTAACATTGTAAAATGTAAATTATTGACACATTAAAAAATAAAGCTAAATTATGCTTTACCAACAAGGATATAATGTAGCTTTTTCACTCGGCCAACCAATGTTATTTGCCTTATTACCCAAAGCCACTAACACACAAATGATTTTCATAAATACTGGTCAGGCCACAGAGCTGCCTACCATGTGCCTGCGGAGAATGGTCTGACTCTTCATGTATTTGAGGCAGAACTCGCACATGTAAAGCCTCCCCAGACGGGCGTACTCTTCAGGATAAGGGGAGTGGTACCAGGTGTCCAGCTCATATCTGCCAAACACTATGGTCTTTATCATGTTGCCCCCCTCTGACACCTGGCCAGCCAGTCGCAACTTCTCCTGTGGAAAGACAATGGCACAAAACAAGTGAGAGATGGGTAATAGATAAGGACATAACCAGAATGCACAGAGAGATGAAGGTCAGATGATAGATATTAGATATTAGTATTTGATTAATATCTACAAGGTAGAAATAACAGTTTCACACATACTTGTGTAATATAGACAGTATAAAATTGGTGACTTAAGACAATCAGATACTATTACAATGTTACATACATTAACATATATCTAAGCTGTGATAAATCAAGAAAGTCCAGACAAAGATCCAAATTAATAGTTCCACTGTCCCATTGGTCTATTTTATGCATATTAAATAATTATTTAAAACTTAGTATGGGACCATACCTATTAGTATCATTGCCATTGTTTTGAAAGATATTCCTTTAACATTTACAGTGCACAAATAATGCAATGATATATAGGTGCGGTTCTCTCTCACCAGGTCTTCAGAAGCTCGGGCTTGGGCCTTCCTGAACAGCTCCAGGTCATAGTCACTGGTGATATTCTCCAGAAGAGGCTCTCTGCAGCTGCCGTGACTCTGACGGTGCTCCTGGGAGAACAAATGGTTGTAAATTAACCAAAACAACATGAATGATACTTTAAAAACATTTGTATTTGAACATTACAATGTGCTTGTCTTTCTGCTCCTTGTTTGGTCCAGTGTTCCTCTTCCTTCTCAGCTCTGTCACTTTTTCTTTGTAACGCAACTGACGGTCTGAAGGCGCCTAAGGTTAAAGTGCATAGTTACATTATTAAGTTAATCTTCAATAATATTGAAAACAAAACACATTTGCATTATGACACCACTATAAGAGAGGACCAAAAGATACAAATGATTGGTTTAACTTTGCCCTCATTCAGACAACATTGTGAATTTCCTCACGTTATCACCATGTATTTTACTTTTATGTACCTGTAGTTGCACAGGCAGGTCACAGGTCTATTTTACCCTTGAGGGAAAAAACATGGGTGATACCTGGTTTCTTGTGGAGTGCCTGTTCTCATCCTGTCGGTGTGATAGCGCCCTTTCTTCAGCCTGCTTGTCACGCACTGTAGCTTTGCCCTGACAACAATAACAAATTGGGTTATTGTGAACCCCGATGGCAATTATACAGCAGTCAGTGAAATCAATATGACAATATCCATTTTATTCTTCTCTGCTTCCTTTATTTAGTAACTTTTTAGTATTAGTGTATTACAGATAGGCAATAACAGGGCTTTAGCAGTACCTTGCATTCATCAGAAGACAGGTTGTGATAAAGAGGACATCCAGATATAGAGAAATGCCTCTCATGCCTTCCTGTTAGATGACCTAAAGGAAAGAACCCATTTAAATGTATACATCATCTTCCTGAACCAGCACATTCAGTTACAATTAATTTGTTACAACTACTGAAATTACTATTAGTATTAGCAGTGGATCCTACCCAGTGAGTTACATCCTGGAGTGGGACACTTCATGTTGAAGTTGTAGCTCTCGTGGAAGCGTCGTCTCTTGGGTCTATGGGACAGGTCATGAGCAGCGGCTTCTTTGAGTGACAGCTCTTTGGCTAACCTCTCGTCCTCAGTGATGTCATTTGCAGGACTGGACACCTCAATGTCTGACTCAGATGAGTGGGCGTTACCTGTAGGGGTCCGAGGAGGGCTCTCGTCTCGGTCTGCCCCATGTTTTTGCTCTATGAAGCATGAGCAAAATTGTTTACATTTGGTAGGAGCGATAGAAGAAATGCATTTTCCAGTGCTATACAAATAATTACTTTGATTCCATGTGAAAAGTTCAGTAATAATCAGAATAAGAAGTTTTAATCTTTGGGGAAATAAATTTTGAAGGACACTTTAAAATTCAATACATTATTTTAAATATTCTTCTCTTATGAACCAAGCCTGAAAAGTGCAACCAAAAGCTAAAGACAAAAAAGCTTTGCTCTAGTGAAAAGTAGGTCACACATAAATGGATGGTAAAAACTTTTAAATCTTGGTTTTGCTAAAATATTTTTTATGATTTTGTACTTTTGTTTGTTGGTATGTTGTAATAAAGAGCTGTTTTCCACCTGCACACCTCATTTTCAGCCCCTGCTCTTTTTCTCTCTTTAATGTAACCAAGAACAAACAAGACTTTGTTTGCTGCTATCTTTAGTTCTTCTTATTGCTTGCACAATATGCTCTCACCATTTGTCTCTGTGTCAGAGCCTGATGACTTGCTTTGGCGCAGGGGGTACTTCTTGGCCGTAGCGTTTGCTGCCCCCAGCTGGCTGCGCGTGATTCTGCGCCCAGATGTGAAAATTGAGGCTGCAACTGGATCTTCTCTTTGGCCCTCTTCTGGTGCTACGGGAGAGCTGCTCCTGACTCTGCTGTCTACAAATGCAAAAGTATATATCATCTGATTATTTGTAATGGAAAAGCATGTCATATACTGCACACAAATAGAAAGAATATAAATACATGATTGCAGTGAAGGCTAAACAGGAATAGACATGATACATTTTATTGCTCTCACTGCTCTTCTTTGGTGTAGACAGTGGAAAGTGAAATTCAACAGCACCTACTTGAGATACTTCAATTAGTTTTATCCATACTCCAGACTGAGTTAATCGTTTTTTCCTCACAACTCAAATGTCAAATCCAGACAGGCCACACAAATTTCATAAGATAAATGTCTTTCTTTTTGTTACACCCTTCTTACAACTGGACATATGAAGACGTGATAAAATTGTAATTGCATCTGAAACCTTAGATCGTGTAAAATTCTACATGAACTCTGTGTACCTTGTGAGCTCCGACTGAGACGGAGGGACGAACGAGTCAGACGCGTACTGCTGCGCCTGCGCGCAACCTCAGCAGGTTCCTCAGCTGAGAAGTCCGAGTCCTCTGTGCCATCCGAGCTGCTGCCTGTCGTCCGCTGCAAGCAACAGTCAATGAAAAGTCAAAGAATGAATTAATAAAGACATAAGAAGACATAACGTTAAGATGTAGTGCGTGCGCATTCGTTTTACCAGCGGGTAGTTCCACATTGTTCCCATACTGTCCTCGCTTATTAGACAGAAACATTGTCCATATTTACCAGCGTATAACCGCAGCTCTATTGAAACGAACAAGTGCGTCACTGCATCGCCTCTGCCATAAGTTTGTTTAAAAAATAAAAACTAATATTGACCGGCTTTTTATGTACAGCTGATTTCTTTGTCCCGTATCTTCAAAATATAGGCATTTTAAGGGTCCATTTATTGGAAATGTTGGCTGCCAAGCTAGTGGACTCGCTAGTGAGTGGGGGTTGCAGATAAGAGAGGCAGATGAGGGGCCCTCAAACCCTCACCCGCTGTTCAAAGTGGGGGGCGGGGTACGGGGACTCCACAGCTGACACATTTGCATAGAGCCAATACAGAGCCATACATATAATGTACATAGACCAAATGGTTGCATTCTATAGCAGTAATGGAAGTGAGCAAATCCCCTTAAATAAATGCACCCATAACTAAAATGCGAATGTCCAGCCCAACATTGAGTCCAGTCCAGAGATATTTTTGCCCCTTGGTGACGCTACTGAACGAGCGCCTTATTTACATATAGCCAATCAGAAAAGAGAAGAAGCAGGGCATCAGGGCGGTTGTTTTTAATTCTGACCAATCACAGCGTTGTTTTGGTGTGTCTCGGTCTGAACCAAAGAACAGCCTGTTCCTTATGTTGAATTAAACACGTCTTGTCAAACGACAGTACGTAAAAGCTATTACACAAACGGTTTATGTTATACGGTCTGATTTGTATAAACCGTTTTCCTGTAATGCCCAAAATGCATACACACGCACAAGTTTAGCAACTCAGCACTACGCAACGCAAATGCTAGATTAGCTTTTAGCAATAACGCTCCACGTCTTGGTTTGTGATTTACCAGTGTATTTGTAGGGCCAAAGTTATTTTTCGGGTTTGCATACTACTACCGTTTTGTTAAAGATTAAGGAACGTCGGTTGCTAACATTAGAAATGACGTTATGTTGTGGTCTGACTGACCGCAGTCCGTTCAAAGCCTAACTTACCTTTCTCCGTGGCATATTAAAGGTGTGGCTTGTTGATTCTTGCTGCAATGTACTCCAAACTGTAAAGACAGGTTACCCGGAACCTATATGAAAATATAAGTTTTCTGATTGCGTCTATACTCAAAATTAGCAGAAAAAATGCACATAAATGGTTTGTATCAGTTATGTTTACGACTCTACCCATTCGTTACCGCGGGGTCCGTTCACAGATTTCATCCGGATGGAACACGATAACGCCACAATGTGACAAAGGTTCCTGTAAAATAATAAAGAGTTTAGCATATTATGACAAAGTTATTTATCTATTTCATTAAAGTAGAATTTAATCTATTCAACGAGGTGAGCATAGATACATTAGAGACAATAGACATGACCACGTATTAAAATAAGTCTAAAGCTGCATATATAAAAAAGGTTACGTTACATTCATGGGTAAAAGTAACAATAATAAAACAGATGTGAAATAATGCAAACTTACATAAATATTAATATGTTGCATAATTTTTTTCTGTATCCGATTGTGGACATATTTCAATACAGTAGGTGGCAGTAAATATCTAGGGGTTGCTCTGCTCTGAGACCAAAGAAGTACTACTCTTCGCTGGACGTTTGACAGTGAGGGACAGGAAAAGACTATACGTTGTGTTTGCAGCAAAGTGGATTCTTTTGGGTTTCTTTGATTAAAAATTCGCAGAAAGGGGGGTAAATTCTAGTAAAAGGCTTCTTTGACTATTATGGCTGACAGCACCAACAAAACTGTGCACGAAATCTTTCAAAGCATGGAATATGGACCAACTGCAAGTTCAAACACTGCCACTGCACAGGTAAAGCGTGTTCACATTGCCATAATGATTACTCAGAATGTAGCAAAACAGTAGTTACTATTTTTATTACATTACATATTTACATTACTGTAAAGCTTAGCGTACTACTTGCTGTCAGGTACCTTATGTGACACATGTGAAGTTAATTTACATTGAGTCAGCAGTAACTCACAAGACAAACATGTGACACATCTACATCTAGTTAGGACAAGTCAAGGGTGAAATGTTTTATAAACACCCGTTAGAGGCAGCATGTTGCAGTGTTGGCAACTGAAGTGTCCGCCCTATGTAAAAGACTAGTAGCCCTAGTTATAAGCCGAGATTTATCAAATGTTGGCCTAATTTAAGGTGTATATATTGTAAACAGTCATAACAAATAGAATGATACTTATAGAATTGTATATTCATGATTAAAACATGGTAAATTTGTAGTTTAACAAAAAACTAAAACAATCTCAGCTGTGCCCTTTGGTCTGGTATCTGTAAATGGTTACACGCTACCCTTTTTATCTTTTAGTTGTCTGCAGAAGTACGGAAGTCATCCCAGCTATAATTATTTTGGCGTGATTACTAGTAGCTTTTAAGTTTTTTTTCTGTATGATCTCTCAGGCTTGGCTAGCTCATCATACCCCCTCTCTTGGTTTGTTCATCAATGGCAAGTTTGTCCTTCCAGCAAACAGACAGACTCGCTCTCTGGTGGATTCAAAAGGTAAAGTCATATTAGCCTGAGATAAACATTTGAAATACATTACCATAGACTTAACAGAAGTATATCTGTATTATTTGTTGTTGACCTCAAGGTGTTCAAGTCTGTAGTACAGTGTGTGCCGAGGAGGAAGATATTTCGCAGTGTGCCTCTTCTTCTGTGAATGGATTTAAATCTTGGAGTGGTCTGAACTGTCAGCAGAGGGCTAAAGTCCTGCTCAGGTACAACTGAAAGACCCAAGGAAATACAGATAGAATATCCCATTTCTGTTTTGAACATATTTGGTTATAATGATTTCTTGATTTATTGTAACCTGTTATAAGTACATGCAGATTGTATATTGTGTTTCCTTAGGTTGGTGAGTGTCCTGGGTCAGCATGCAGTCTGTGTTTCAGAGCTGTGCGAGCTGTGTGAAGCTCCCTGCTCTCCCTCCTCTGTGGTCAGACTGCTGCAGCACTACGCCAGCTGGGCCCAGCTCAGAGACACTCTTCTCTCCGGATGGACATCACTTGGTCAGTAATGGTACAGTGCTTCATCTTAAATATGCCCACCAAATTATTCTACAGAGATTTTGTTTTCTTATGCAGGAGTGGTGGAGGTAGTTTGCTCCGATGAATGTTCGCTCTATTCTCTTATGGCCAAAGTCCTTCCAGCTCTAGCTATGGGTAAACATGCATGTTGCTACTGGGATAATATTGTCTCACTCACGTAGTAAAATGCATCTAAATTATTTCATATTCTAGGTAACTCTGTCATTATTGTCCCTGGACGCAGCACTGCACCTGCTGCACTCTTATTGGCTCAGCTGTTCATAGGGGCGGGACTACCTGCTGGAGCTCTAAACGTTTTAACGGGAAGTGACATGTCACTTTGCGCTCAAGTGGCCCAGAACCTGAGCATTAGCTATGTCACCTACAGTGGCAACAAGCAGGTTTCAAGTTTGTCAGTAATTGATGCTGTATTTGTAGTGTTATATGATGTTTTAAAGCATTCTCTCTTTTAGGATGGAGTGAATCTTTGTAAAGCCACCGCTGCTTTTGGCGTTCCTGTCTCTGTTTCTGTGAATATCGGTACCACATGTCCCTTTATAATCTTTGATACAGCAGACATTGACAGTGCCGTGGATGGAGTGATTGAAGCTGCTTTTAAGAAGAAGAAAGAGGTAATTTAAGTGTTTGCCATTACTGCATGCTTATATTTGTCAATTTCCAGTAAAGAAAAGTTTTTTTGAAAAAATGTACACTTTATTTGTCTTTCTAGGTTAAATCAAATCAGGTGCACCAAATTGAATTCAGAGGCCTGCTGGTACTTAATGTGTTCTGTCCTTTCTCAGGTTCGCTGGGTCTTGTTGGTCCAGGAGAGTGTGCTGAACAATGTGGTGGCTCGTCTAAAACTGCGAATGACAGGAATGAAGAGTGTTCCATTGGCCTCTGATGGAGTGAGAGCCCTGGTTGATTCTATAGTGCAGGAGGCTCAAAAGCAGGGGGCCACGGTTAGAAGCTGTTTATAACACAAAGTGATATTTTATATTTTTATATTAGATAATAAACAATAACTTCTGCCTGTCCCAGCTGATTCAATCCTGTGAGCCTGCTCCTTCTTGTGCGCTGTACCCCCCCACTGTGCTCTGTGGGACAGCCCCATCCTCTCCGTGTGTGGTCAGTCCAGCTCCAGGACCACTGCTGCCTCTCATGACATTCAGGACTAGCACAGAAGGGGTCACTGTGGGTAAGATATAAGGTTTAATAGTCCTTTGTCATTTCAAAGACTGTAGAGTTAAAGAGGGGGTATTACACTGCTATGGGGTATTAATTGCATAACACATTTTATTTAGATCATGTTACCTTTTATAGTTTTGAAAATGAAAAGAAAAACAAAATGTTTCAGTTTAGTCAGTTCAGTCCCTCCCCTTCAGAGTGCCATCACAACACAATCAGCATGCATCCCACTAATGAAACTACTGAACATTGCATCAGGTTTGTGACATTGTAGTGTATTGTTTTGTATTATGCTTGCTTTTGCATATGTGTGGAAAATTGAGTGTTTTTGATAAGGTAAATTGGTCATCTTATTACCAGAATGTTGGGCCTTGACTCTAGCCAGTTCATACAATTTAACTTTAGCAGTAAAACACCCACACCAAACTTCTAAGATAAAAACATTTCATTCCTTCATCTTCACCAGACTTTACTTCACATGTCATACCTCCTGGCATTAATATAAGAACATGTCGGTATTCTTGTTTTTAGGGAATCATAGCCCCCATGGTTTGGCAGCTTCTATCTGGACGGAGGACCTCACACTGGCTCTGGAGACCGCAAAGAGGTGCTTGCATGTCAAAAAACAATAATTTAATATTTTCTTCTTTTATATTTGGTGGCATTATTAGAATAGGTCACTTACTTTTAGATCTCAAAGATGTTTCTTCTCCCTCCAGTTTGTCAGTAGGGTGTGTATGGGTGAACTCCCACTCTTTCTCTGACCCCTGCATGCCTGTATCTGGGCACAAAGACAGTGGAACCTGCACTGATGGAGGTCAGGAGGTATTGTCTCTCCTTTCACTTTTATTGCAACAGTTGACTTGACTTTTTCCAATATCATCTGATCATTGTTTTTGTTATTTCTTAGGGTCTGTACCATTTCCTAAGACTGTCCTCTTCTAAAACGCCACTTCCTCAATCCTCACATGTTTCTTTGGACTATGATAAATTTGGAGTTGCAGCCCCTATAACTATCATTCCAGATGATTCCGATCCTGCCAGGTAACAGAACAGTTTTGTATCAAATTGAACAAAACTAACTTCACTGAATAACTTTTCCCTCACTTCTACAGTGGTCCGAAGATCTATCAACAGTTTGTTGGAGGAAAGGCCTGTAAATCTGTATCTGGGGGCAGTGTGGCTGTGCAGTCAGCAGATGGCACTAAACTGTTGGCATACTGTCCAGATGGAAGCAGGAAGGATGTTCGTAATGCAGTGGAAACAGCAACCAAAGTCCAACCTGGGTAACAGCCTCTCCCACCCCAAACACGGAAACAGACCAGTGTAAACAAAACACCAATGGGCAATGGAAAATCTGTGGCACTTCTCAAGTTTATGCAAATCACTTCTGAACACAGCATTTCAGAGAACTCATCTAAAACAAGATGATTCAGCCTTTGAATTGCTGTGTATGTGGAAAAACAATTTGTATGCTCTTCAAAAAGTCAGTTAACTTAATACCAGGCACCTAGCTAATCTATGAATTTGATGGTTTAGTGTAAAATATATTGTGCTATTGTTTTAGCACACATAGTTAGGACAGCTAGAATGATTGATTTTTCCCTGGCAGTTGTTTGTTGGATGTACAGCTGTTAAGATGTTTTTGAGAGCAAAACCGTCAGCTTTAATTGGTTTATCACCAGCTAAAGTCCAACTCACCTCAAATAAGGACAAAAAAGTGCTGCGTCATTCATTACATTTCTAACCACACAAATGTGAATAAAATCAAACGGCTTAATAGTTGCTATGACACAGAGTCTCACGTCTTCTCAGGCAGGTACTCTCTAAATTATATGACACACTCATGTTAATGTTTGATTATTCATTCTTTTCTTTTTTTGTGACAGTTGGATGAAAAAAAGCCTGTCAGCCCGTTCCCAATTGCTGTACTCTTTGGCAAAAGGCCTAGAAGCAAAGAAGAAAGACTTTGTGGCTTCTTTGAGTACACAGACAGGTGTGTCAGCAGAGAGTGCTGACAGTGAGGTGGAGCTCAGCATCGCCAGGCTCAGTGACTGGGCAGCTTTCTGTGACAAAATGCATGGTGGGACTCTGGTAAAGATCTTGAATGATAATTCAATTCAATGATAATGATTTCCAAAATTAAACGTAGAATTGACATGTCATAACATGTATTCTATATCCAAGTAAAATGTCTGAGTTTTGACCAAGACCAGAAATTTACTATAATGCTGTAACTACCAAGAATAATATGATGTTCAGTCACTTTTCCTTACATTTTGATGATGTTAATTGATATCGTCTCTTCCAGCCTGTGCCACATTCTGGCTCTGCTCTCTCTATTCCTGATCCCCTTGGTGTCATTGGGATCGTCCTTCCTGACAAAAGCCCTCTCCTCTCCACTGTGACCCTCCTGGGAGCTGCCATCGCCACAGGCAACGCTGTCGTCATGGTGCCCAGTCAGAAGTATCCCGTACCAACACTGACGCTCATTCAGGTACAACATGGGTAACTGTTTACAAGACTACTACCACTTATCCACAAGTTTGGCAGTGTTTATGGTTATTGCAAATATATCTGTGGATTGTAAGAACCAAAATTGTATTTAATTAGACCTATTCCACCAAATTACATTACATTGTAGTACATTACATTACCTATAACAATATACACTTACCTTATTTTTAGCTCTGGCCTAAATGGGTGTTCATAACTGTAACACTTACACATTTCTTTTTTTTTTATATATAGACGCACAACTTTATTCTGTGTCACAATCCTTTACTTTCTTCTCTCTGTCCTCTGTAGGTGCTGCAGTCCTCTGATCTTCCCCCAGGCCTGGTCAGCATTATCACTGGCAGTAAGGACCAGCTGACTGTGGCTCTGGCCAACCACAGTGTCATCAAGGGCATTTGGTACTGGGGCACTGCTGAGGTGGGCCTAAAACTATCTCTCACGTCTTGTGCATCATCATTTATTTATATAGGAGACAATGCATATTTATGTGCTTTCTCAGTAATGGTAAAATGGTTCGTTGGTATAGGGCTGCCACTACCTCCAGAACACATGCACCAGCCCTTTGAAGACTCTGCTTTGTCAGAGGGAAGATGAGGATGATGACTGGACCCGGTGTGACCTGGCCTTCCTGGAACACAAGTGGAGAAGTGCAGTTCAGTGGAAGAGTGTGTGGCTCCCAACCGCCTGAGGTCCCAGAGCCCAACACACAACCAATATGAAGGACACAGTCAATGTAAAGATCACAACAATTGCATTCAAATCAAATGAGTGCTTTGAATATTCTGTTAACAAATAGAAGGCTTAATTTCTTCAGTTGGACTGTGAACCAAAACAAGAGGAAATGAAACGAGTATTATGTAAGAGTGTACAAATATTGACCAGCAACAGCATTTTTGTTTTAAACTTTGTCTTAAACTGGGTTGCTATGTACAGTTAAGTACATAGTTACTGATGGTAGAAAAAGGTTTCAAAGAGTTATCTGGACTATGTTTTTGAAATTAATTACATTCTATTGACTACATAGTAACTGATTATTCACTATGGAAGCTTCACTTTAATTGTACTGTAAAACAATTTTTGAATCATTTCAGTATTGTATGTCTTAAAACCCTGTTATACATTATGTTGGCCATACACTGTGAGGAAGCAGACAGGAGAAGTTAATTATTAGACTTTTTAAAGTGGTACTGTCAGCCAGATAAAGTTAGTAATTTTCCCACCATGTAAAGCTGCATCCAAATGTAATATTCTAGAAATATTTCCAATTAAACCATTTTGGTGTCAGACATATTCTGTGTTAATTAAATGCCTTTTGAATTCATGTGATGATGTGTTACATTCCATGGGGTTTGCTTGGTCATTCTCATGTGTATCCTCAACTGAAAGTCTAAAGGTCAAAATATCTGCCTTAATAGTACAGAACATTATATCAGCATTCAGCAACTATACCATATATCAGGATACTGTATAATGTATTACTGTACAATACTTGCAATACATCCTTTCTGAATAAACATTTATTTGCTACTTGCTGTGTTTTAAACTGTAAAAAAGTAAAGTAAAACTAAATAAATAAAATCACTCATCTCTCATGTATTAAACAATAACTCAATAAAAGACCTACTTGTAAACTTGGGAACATCACATCGATATGTCTAGTAGTTGGTTCCTTAGCAAACTGGTTTAATCCAGCTAACCTTGTGCAACTTTGCATGTATCTTTGTCTCCAAGATTTGTGTGACTGAACTTCCTTTTCTGACTACAATGAAACTTGAGAAACCAGGAATGCTGAGTCATAACAGTGACATGGCACATTTCTCCCTAACCCACATGCAGACACAACCAGAATCATGCCATTAAAAAAAAGATTTTGTATATAAAAAGATTATTATGACTCAAAAATAACTTCTTTACAATATTTACTTTTTATGCTGTATCTCAAACTATGAAAGATATAATTCAGATGACACTTCGAAAAGCTATTTGTATTAGTGTCTTTCTGTAATGTCTACATGTTCAGTTATGTCTATGTTACATTAGTCTTTTAAAATGGCACTAAACGTTTTTGCTGCTCATTTTAACAAAGGTTTTTCATTCCATTCTCTAGAGAGAACAAGATTTATTGCAGCATGGTTTACAGGACTATAAACCTAATACATTGGACTAAGCTCATAATTTCAGATGTATGGGTTATAATCTTTGGTACTTCATATAATTTGCTGAAGTCTCTACATTTTTTTCTTTGCTTTTTAAGTCAACATTTTTTGATTGTAGGAGCTTGTAGAATATGTCTTCTTTTTATGATGACCATAAGCAGTAGTCTAATATAGATATGAGTGATCTTTTGAAGGGCATGCTCTAATATGCTGTGTGAGTGATCAAAAAGATAACATATCTTTTAGATTTAACATGGTAAAAAATATGACACTACAGTTATTGCTGATCTCGCTTCAGGGCACAGGATTCCTTGAAATGGGCTTCAGGGGAAAAGATCACAAGATAAATATTTGATTCTTTCGACTGAAACCAGAGAGGTGCAGATTAAAGAACACTCTTTTGTTTCCAGCGATGCTACCCATGATTTTTACTACATGACAATGTAGTTTACTGACTTCTGAAAATTAAACAGTCCACAATAATTTTTCTAACCAAATTAAAAGTTTTCATTCATTCATTCATTTATCCACCATTTTTTTTACATATAAAATGTTCTTTGTCGTTGTTCTATATGTCAGTCACAAGATTGTATTACTCAATTAACCATTTGAAGTGCAAAGTCATGGTTTATTTGTCTGGTAAAGTGTCGTCATTGTCATATGAAGCCGTGATTCCTGATTGGCTGAGCAGGTGTGCGTGCTGTGGTCACGAGGTCAGAGCAATATAAATACAGGCAGTGCCACGGATCCATTTCAGACCCGGGAAGTGATCCTAAGAAGTTCTTGCTTCAACAGTGTTTGAACGGAATTTCTTGCTTCGTCCCAGCTTTTAAAATCCTTTTTACTTGAACACAACTGATTACCGCCAGCACAGAGCTATATTTTTGTATTTTTGATAAGAAAAGCTCAAGAAAAACGCCAGCCAAAATGGAGTCTCAAGTGCGCCAGAACTACCATCGCGACTGCGAGGCAGCCATCAACAGAATGGTCAACATGGAGCTGTTCGCTTCCTACACCTATACATCTATGGTAAGTAATCTGAATGAAAAAGGTATAACATTTTTTCGATGCAAAGTAATGTAGACACTGGTTAAAATGGTCTATTTGGACCCGTTTGCATTCGTGAAGTGGAAAAGTACAAAATCATGAATTGTTGCACAATTCTCCACCCACATCATAAAAATGCTGCGTCATGCTCAGACAGCCTCTCCTGATTATCTGGACTAGACTAGCTCTGCACACCATGATTAATGTTGACCACTGCTTCATAACTATTATTTGTCACCATGCTGATCTACTAGTAATAATACTCCATGTTCTAATGACTGTTTTGTGCCCTTTACAGGCTTTTTACTTTGACCGCGATGATGTGGCCCTGCCTGGTTTTGCTCACTTCTTCAAGGAGTGCTGCCATGAGGAGAGGGAGCACGCAGACAAGCTGCTCTCGTTCCAGAACAAGAGGGGTGGGCGCATCTTTCTCCAGGACATAAAGGTAAGTTTAATCTTGCCATAACTGTTCCATTACATAAAACAAATGACTCAAGTCTTCAGAGGACTTGAACAACACCCAGTAATTCTTTCAGTTTGATAGAACTGGTATCAATGTGAATTTGTCTTTCATCTTCTAACCCTCAGTTATAAATGTTGTTGCAGAAACCAGAGCGTGATGAATGGGGCAGTGGCCTGGAGGCCATGCAGTGTGCTTTGCAACTGGAGAAGAAGGTGAACCAGGCTTTGCTTGACCTTCACAAACTGGCTTCTGACCATGTTGACCCTCATGTAAGTCAAGACCACATCACTTTAAGTGAAATACTTTGTTTTTATAAGTAATGTTCTGATTTTCTTCTGTTCTCTCCTTAGCTGTGTGACTTTTTGGAGAGCCACTACCTGAATGAGCAGGTGGAGAGTATCAAGAAGCTGGGTGACTACATCTCTAACCTGAGCCGCATGGATGCCCAAAACAATAAAATGGCAGAATATCTGTTTGACAAGCACACCCTGGGTGGAGGCAAGAGCTAAAGCCTCAGGCTAATGTCACAGCCTACAAAGTCAACAGGCCTAACTGCATTCTTTCTATTCCTGTTGACTGCCCCATAGGGTTTACCTAATCAAAATGGACTCTCAAATTGGCTTCTGTGTTTTTAATCTGCCGTAAAGATTGATGTTTATTGGATTGCTTTGCACCTGTAACAACTTCTTTACCCTATCTTGAATAAACCATTTGAGCTGGATTAATCTTTTCAGTATTTTTATTTTTTAATATAGATTAGGCTTGTATTTGGTCAGATGCAGAAACACTGATTTCCTGGGGTGAAAAGGAAATTATCTTTAATATCGAGCTATAAACATCCTATCCATGAAACTAAATGGGTAGTAATTGTACATATAGTTCAACTTGTTACATTTATTGGGGTCTAAATGTCTGGTCTAATCAAACCTGACCATTTCTTTTTATGGGGTGCCAAATTCTAATTAAAATCCAGTTTTTTATGGCATTGGCATTACTTGGCATTATTTCAATATATTTTACATGCTTAACGTGTCTATAGGATTATGGATTATTGGCTATAATAAAAGGAAAACATCGTTACATGATATAGGGAGTACTCAAGGAAAAAAAGGTTGGGAACCACTGCACTACCCCACCACAAGATGGCGGTATTAACAAAGTTTACCGCCTTACTTTTTATGACCATTGACTGTAGGCCATAACTCGATAACTCTTTAGCCAATTAGCCCATTTCATTTTGCACAACGACTGATCCTGGATTTTTTGTTTTTCTTTGTCAAATTGAAGTTAGGCTGTCTGTCCTATGGAAATAACACAACGGTTTAATAAGAAGTATATAACATTTGCCCCATCTACTTGTAGCCTATGTTAAATTGGCATGAGGAGTGAGGAGATTACTGGGAGGGGAGAGGGAGACGGAGAGTGTTGCGCGCACAGACGCATCCCCAGTCCGTTTGAGTTTCCACTTCAGCTTGTTATAAATGAATAAAAACAAAGGGAGTATCACACCGGCGTGGTGAGAACAGGTAAGGATATGAAATAGGATCTGCATTTGCTAGCTCTTAACTTAAAAACATATTTTAATTAGGCTGTATGTTGTAGGCTGTATAACATGCAAAATGCAGAGTTTCTAAGGTGACGAGAACATGGCATGCTGAGTGCATATTATGGTTTAATTAATAATTTAAAAATATACATTTTATCTGCACTTTTAATTGGCTACACACTCAAATGTAGGCCAAAATAGCCTAGAAAAATCAAATCTGCAATTATACAAAAACTAACCTAAACAGCTTAGAAATGTTTGCATGTTTAGAAATGTTTGCATGTTTAGTTGGCTATTTCTTTTCAGTCTGCTTGAATTTACGTTTGTTTTCTAATAGAGCCACAGATTAGTTGAGGTGGATTAGCGGTGGCCACACTGCACGTCTATTTTCAGAGTCGTTTGTACTCACGTGGAGTCACTAACCTATAGTGTTTTCCTGATGGTGATGGTTTGAAGGATGAAGCTGGTCATATTGAGCAACCAAACGGATAAAATTTATTTATTTTATTCTCAGTTTGATCTGGTCTGTTTCTCACTGAAAGTTCTGTTCTAAAGCCAGAGCCACCAACAAAAGCCTGCAATTGTTTTTATTGGGCAACCTGCAACATTCATGTGACACCCAGAAATATAGAAAAATAACTGTATGATTTAACAACACATTGCACATGAAAATGATAAAATGATGCGACTATAATAGCAAAACAACTGTGGCCTACTGTAATGCATGTCATTCAATTGATGTTCATAAGTTTACAAAATGCTGCCAGAAACAAATTCAATTTAAGTGACCCTGTGTCCTAAAAGCATTAGCTTGTCCACCATTGTGGGTTTGTCCCTCAGAATTGCCATGGACTTCAATTATGCATTTATAATGGATCTGTTTTGTGTGAGGGTGGATTATGGCAGAAACAGTGACAGATCAGAACACAGGGAGACACACTCTGCTCTTGATTTGTTTAAGCTGTGGCTTTCTGGATTACCCTTGACAATTAATCTTGTTACACAGATGCACTCTGCAGACTGAGAAGAGAAACCATAGACAGTATCAGAGGAACTAGCTGACTGCTGCTTGCCCAATTTAAATACTTTCCTTATGTTCCTTTTAAGACCCTCCATTTCCCAACATATAGCAGCAGGCTATTATGCTCAATACTATACTACATGCCCCCAAAAAAGATTTTATATATTGTTATATTTTTTATTTGTTGGTGTATTTGGTTTCTTATAGCTTTCTTGCATGGAAAATCTTCTATCTATGACTCTATATTTAGTTGCTTCTAGAGTTAGAATTGTGTTTGTGACAAGTGACCAAGGATTAGAGGATTATAGACAGGTGAAAGGTCAGATGGAGCTCAGGGACAACTCAGACAAACACTAAAAGCATAAACAAGTTGTGCCTTGACTAACATACTACACATAGTATACATAGGCCTTGTTGCAGTAATGATTTTATATGCGAAAACACATGAATATTCCATTTTTGCACACAGATCCAAAATGCGATTGGTCAGAGTGTGTGGGACACGGCCGAAGAGGGCGGCTGAGGAGGAGGAGAGAGAGAGGGAGCGCCCTGCTGCACCTGCCCCGCCTCCTGTCTCACACCATCAGTTCAACAGCCTCAAGAACAAATTCTTTGATGAGCTCACACACCTGCCAAGTGAGCACTCCCAACATTCACCTACATCACAATACATAATGGCAAACATGACAAAATAATATTAATTTTAACTGGAATGCATTTTGTTTTTTTAATGAGAGCATAGATTTAAGATAATTACAATGTAAGTCTAAGTCAACTCTTTACCTACTATTAGCTCATAATGGTCACTAATGTTAGTATTAGTGCCCAGGAAACTACATAATAATAATATAATAATATAGAGGGTTATGTAGATATGTGGGGTAAATATGTTTCTTACGTTTCTTTATTGACACATGCGTTTTCGCTTAATGTAACAATTTCATTTTACATGTATTTGATTCATGCAACAACTCGGCTCTGCAATCAAGATCATAAACTTCGCAGTAAGTTTTGTATATTTTAAAGGAGATATTCAGACATTATATTCCCTTTAATAGATTAAGTGAGGATCATACAGAAGGTTATATAGAAAAAAGCTATAATTCACCTACTCTCTTCTGCAGTGCCAATGTGGGCTGTGGGTGCCATTGTGGTGGTGGTACTGGCCCTAGTGGCATGCATGGGGTTCTGCATCTACAAGAAGTGTTTCAACAAAGGCAAAAAGCAGAAGAAAGTGAGAGAAAGGAAGGCTGGAGGAGGCCGAGGACGCAGGAAAAAAGACAAGGAAGGAGAAGAGGATGACAAGAAGGTAATGGTGTATTGTGGATGTGTGTGTGCGTGTACACCCCATCTGCGATTAATCAGGTATAGAGTTGGTATAAATGGTAATATGAATCCGATTTTTCAAAATATACATGATGAAAATGCATTTTAAACCATAATTAATCATAATAGAGTTAGAATGAGGTATAAGGTAACTTCTACAAACAAAACAAGAGATTATACTAACTGTTATATACTATTGTAGTCATACAATAATAACTTAAATAGCACATTGCTAACGTAAATAGCACATTTTAAATTAATTGTCTTTGCATTATCCTGACATTAGATACAATTTCAATTCATTAATATCTCTTTGTCCCTTTGTTTCAGTCCTTTGTTTTGGTAAGAACTAATTGTTGACTTGTTTGTTGTGGTTTTGTCTTGCAGGAGGGAGATGAGGCTAAAGAAGAAGAAGAGAAGGAGTTCTTTGGTAAACTGGAGTACTCACTGGACTATAACTTCAACGATAACCAGGTAAAAATCACAATTTCTGTTGATGTAAATCCCAGTACATGTAAAAGATATTCAGAAGTGTTATTTTTTCATATTTTTTTTAATTGAATGAATATTTATTTTGCATATTTTTTGTAGCTGATTGTAGGAATCCTCCAAGCCCAGGACCTGGCAGCTATGGATATGGGTGGTACTTCAGATCCTTATGTTAAAGTGTACATGCTCCCAGACAAGAAGAAGAAATTTGAGACCAAAGTCCAGAGAAAGAACCTGTGTCCAGTCTTCAATGAGACCTTCACATTTAAGGTCTGCACACTGGAGTGGTAACATTAACTTTAATGTTTAATGTTAGGAAATGTTTTTTTTTTTATAACATCATTATTGTAATCTTTTCAGATTCCTTACACTGAGCTCGGCGGTCAGACCCTGGTTTTGCAGGTCTTTGACTTTGACCGATTTGGAAAACATGATCTCATTGGAGAGATCAAGATCCCCATGAACACTATAGACCTGGGACAGCCCATCCATGAATGGAAGGATCTGAGTGGAGGAGAGAAGGAAGAGGTAGAGCATCTATTGATTTATGTCCTGAAGTATTGTTATCAGTTACAGCCAGTTAAGCTGTCTACAGTATTAGAACAGTATCAGTTGTCATTAGAAGATTGACTTGGGTTAAGATCTGAGAACTTTTTTTGTCCCACAATGGGGAAATTCCGGTTTTGCAATGCAAAGTTTAACAACAGCGAGATAAATAACTATTAAAAATACTTAATGTCAAAATATGAAAACACACACGTGTGTTGCGTCTTGTCATTGACAGCAAGAGAAGCTGGGTGACATCTGTATTTCCCTGCGTTACGTCCCCACTGCTGGAAAACTCACTGTAAACGTCATGGAAGCCAAGAATTTGAAGAAGATGGATGTGGGAGGTCTCTCAGGTTAAGCACAGATCACTGTTAATACTAAACAATACTTGTGGTGTATTTTTTGGTCCATCTAACCCCATATCTCTTCAGATCCCTATGTGAAACTGGTGCTACAACACAACGGCAAACGTATAAAGAAGAAGAAGACGTCAGTCAAACAGAACACTCTGAATCCTTATTTCAACGAGAGCTTCAGTTTTGAGATCCCCTTCTCTCAGATACAGGTTTGTAGTAGTGCGCTTATGCCAAGTGTACTCACGTTGACAATATATTCAGTATGATTTTGACGTTTAACTTTTTACACCTGCTCTCGGTTCACAGAAAGTGCAGTTACTGGTGACTGTGTACGACTACGACAAGCTGGGCAGTAATGACCCCATCGGGAAGTGCTGGATTGGTTACGGCGCCTCGGGGGTGGGTCTGCGGCACTGGTCCGATATGTTGGCCAACCCCAGACGTCCTGTGGCGCAGTGGCACACGCTTCAGCCAGAGGAGGAGATTGACGCAGCACTCAAGGCCCCCATCCGCTAAAACACACACTCATCACTTCCTTTAGATCAGTGTTTCTCGAACTGTGGTATGTGTACAATTGGTGGTATGCAAGCTCCTTCAGGTGGTACTTGGACAGCTTTTCAGTTTGTGGGTTTGGCTAGAGTTCATTTTATCCACTTTTTTTTCCTCCTTTGGATAATTTCTTGTTTAGAACTACAGTGGAAATTATGGAGTCCACTTTTAGACCTGTTTTTCCCTAGATTAGACCTGGAATAGTCCTGTATATACTCGATCTGGTAGTATTTGGAAAGCCAAATTTTTTCTTTGGTGGTACTTGGTGATAAGCTGGAGAGCCACTGCTTTAGAGGAGGTTATCAGATTTTCAGAGTAGTATTATCATCCATTATCTTTGACCTTGTTATTGAGAGAATATGGGCCATCACACAAAATCTTAGATTGCAGGAGTATGGATTGTTGTGATCTTATTTGAAACAAAACATACCTAGAGTTGTGTTTTGTTTCATTTACACATGTTTACCACACAAACCCTGTATGTTTAGGCTGAATTCTTTTCTCAAACAGAAAATACTGTTCCACCTTGTGATGCCATGTGGTAGTACAGTAATCCACTGTGTTTTAAATTCTCCACATTAGAATCATTTGGATAATTTAATTGAATTGTCAATCTCTATTGAACTAAAGGTAAAAGGTAGCTTGGAAACTACCACTTCATGACATCACAAGGTGGAACAGAGAATTGGAGATGTAGACAGACTAATAATAAAGGGTTACTCAAACGTGTGAATGAAACAAAATACAACTCCATGCATATAATTCTCATTTTTAAACCTGTACAAAGCACTGTATGATTGCCATTTTTTGCCTCTAAGAAAGCATGCTTTTAACTTATGGTTCCATGTTTTTAGGAGTAATCAGCAGGACAGGGAGTACACGATAAAGACCTTTTCTATTTCTCATATTATACAACTTGAAACTGTGAAAACTCCCTCTTGATTTGCATTGATTTTGTGACCTTTGTTTTTGCTGTTTTGTGTTGTGTACTTTTCTGTGTTTATGTGACTGTTATATTTTAAAATGGGATGTCTTATAAGCATTATTAGAGAGATATTTGAAACTCATTGTAAATAAATAGATTAAAAATAAAGTCTTTCTAAACAACAGCTGCTGTCTGATAAGGTCATACAGTTAGGTTGACAGAGAATGATTGAATGACTGGATTAACCTCTTTAGCTCTGTCACACGCTCTGAGCCAAACGTGTGCACCAGGCATTACTGCCATGACCGCAGACGATATTTTGTTACTAAAAAGAGAAATATTTTAACCCTGCTTGGACAGAAGACACTACAAAATTTACAGTGTAGTTGATAATAGGCCCAATTTGTGCTTATTCTTGCATCATACCTTTTATTAATTTATAGAAACATGTTCAGAAATATTGTGTGCTAGAATTAAATTCTTAATATATACAATATGATACAATTCAGAAAAGAAAGTTTCTGTTGCATTAGTATTCAGTGACATAGCATGGTCACCAGAGGATGCAATTGGCTGTATTGACAATGTTGTATGATTTTTAAAGGCAACAGCTTTACAGAAATACCTTTTTATCCCTCCTGAAGAAATACTCTGTGGCATAAACTGATGAAATTGGTTTAGTTGTTATTGAAAAAAAAAAATTATATAGAAGTGACAAAATGAACAAGCCGTTTGTTTATTACATATTATTTATTACTAAGAAACGTCACAAATATCTACCATAAGATGTTATTTCCAATAGTCTTTGATAGCATTTAACTGGAGTCATTCTCGTCTGTACGGTTGTCTACTTCCAGCGACCGCCCACCTTCCCTTTGCCATGGCCCTTTTTGCTGTAATACACACCATATGGCTCAGAATAGTTTTTGAAGAAAGAAAAGAAAAAATGTCTGTTAATGTTTACTTACAACTTCTGGGCGTGTTGGATTCTGTTCAGCAGCACCACAATCTACACACACATTAAATATACTAAAAACATATGCAGCACATTTACAAAAGGCTGTAATAGACTTTGTCATACCTCATATTTCTGATGCTTCATGTGTTCCATGTAGTCAAATTTCTCAGACTCCAACTGGTAGATCCAATCCCACATTTCCTGAGCTTTTTGCCTAAAAACACAAAGGGGCAATTCAATATATCATTTGAATTCAGAAAGAAGGTTCTATCCAGAGGTGTGTAGAGTACAAGACAAAATTTGTACTCAAGTAAAATAATATCACTTAAAAGTTTTTGGAAAAGCTACTACTCACCCAGTGACAGGTTGGATGTACAATGTATTTAAAATCTGATTTATAGTTATGTAGTTAATGGAATCAGACAGACAACACAGTAAATAATGTACAGGTTCTAGAATTTTCAACATACAGAAATATTATCTGAGGGTAATTATTTAATGATGTTTTACGGCAGCATATAACTGCCAAATCTGTACTTAAATAAAAATCAGCAATATCACATTTTAACATGATACTATCATAAAATTACATGATATTATCACAAAATAATGTGATACTTATCTTGAAATTATGTAATGGTTTTACAAAATTACATGATATAAAATTTTATTTTATAAAATAAGAAATTATCATGAAATAATGTGATACAGTATTTAAAATGAGAGACTACGGCAACAAACGGAGGATCTATCGTCTTTTTAAAATTCTCAATACAACAAATCAAAACATAAATAATCATCATAAAATTAACATTAAAAGAGAAGAGTGCAGAATAAAAACCTTTCAGTCATATGCACAGCTTAACAGAACCGTTTTGAGCCTGATTTAAACATTGTCAAAGTAGAGGCCTGTCTCACATCTTCAGGAAGACTGTTCCAGGTTTTAGCTGCATAAAACTGAAACGCTGCTTCCCCATGTTTAGTCCTGACTGTGGGCACCAGCAGGAGGCCGGTCCCTGAAGTCCTCAGAGTGCGAGATGGTTCAGATGGCACTAACACGTCGACTTGTACACAAGCAGAGCTGCTTTAAAGTCTGTTCTCTGAGGAACAGGAAGCCAGTGCAGAGACCTGAGCACAGGACTTATGTGCACGTACTTCCTGGTTCTCGTCAGGACCCAAGCAGCAGCGTTCTGGATGTACTGCAG
>JACM01051522.1:0-16428 GCA_000787095.1 Periophthalmodon schlosseri
TGACTGCCCACATTTTAAGTATATTGAACAATATTACATAATTTGATGGGAGAAAAAGATATTTAAACATTAATAGAGGGGGTATTAACTGCTAACACATAACATATTAAGATCACCATTTTAAGTCACTCACCCTTCAGATTGCTATCACAACAGATTTAGCATGGATCCCGCTAATGAAACTACTGCACATCGCATCAGGTTTGTCAACTTGCTGTGTAGTTTTGCATCATGTTTTTGTATATTTATGGAGAATTGTCTTACAGCTAACCATAAGAAAGGTTCGAATAGGTCCTGAGAGAGGTCACTAAAATACATGTATGGGTGACATCTAAAATCTCTTCAAGCATGTTTTGATGAGGGAACAATGTTATAACATGGTAGAAAGCTCAAAAAGGTTGATTTTGCATAATGCCTCGTCTTTAATTTACTCAATTACACAAAAGTCTAAATCTAAAAGTAGATAATCCTGACCAAGCTTGGCTCAAGATCTGTTTTTACCCAGTAAAAACTTGTATCACCACTGTAGTGCTGCTTTAGAATGGCAAAATAAAGATGCATTATGTAACTTTTTTGATTGGGCTTTTCCACGTGCTTGCGTCTATGTAATTGCTTTGCCTGAAATATCCCACAGTATGGCACAAGACTTACTGCCTTTCCACAGATCTGACATGTAGTTTGGGAGTGTGGTGTGATCTGTTTTTTCCATGGTGAATGATAATGCCATACTGTGGAACATCACAGACAAAATAATAACAACGATGCATGATGACCTGCTCGGGCCAAGTTTTGTTGTCATGTCCTTATGCAAGACACTTCACCCACCTTTACTTAGTATGAATGTGGGGTGTGCATGAGTGATTAGTGGTGGTGGGAGGGGCCGATGGTGTAGATTGGCAGCCATTATAAAATCATTAATAAGTGCCATCAACTGGCAATTATTATTATATACATTGTCATAAGTACGAATCGACTTTCTCATTACTATTTTAAAAACGACTGTATTGTTGTTTACATATTTGATCACTAAAACGTTTGTTAATAAACGTTATGGGCAGCAGTCTCATTAATCATAGAACTCCTCCACTCTGATACACGTCTGAGGCTCACATTGGGGCTCATTTGTCTTTTAGTTTAGGCGCTGTCAGTGTGCACGGACTACCGCAGCAGCACTAATGTCTGTGTTTATTCCACTCACAAACACTTTCACTTCAAATGCAAAAAGAAAAAAGAAAAAATCTGTCAGAAAGGTTTTGGTCACGCAGTACTAACTTTTGGGTTTTGTTTTGCAGAAGTACAAACTATTGCAGCCTCACTTCTGAGGGAGTTTTTGGAACAGACTGTGTTAGTGTAGTGTTTAGAATTCTATTGCTACATTTTATCATGAGAATGCAGCAAAGGGAGTGCTCCAATTGTCCGCATACCAGGATTGCCTGACCAGCCAAGAATACACACTTCCCAATACCCAATAAAGATGTGAGTCAGATCACCAATTGTATATCGTTGAGCTCAGATGGTCGTGAATGACAGGTGGATTAGCCAATCAGGGACATACATGGTCCTTCTGTATCAAAACAAATATGGCTGCTTATGAGGAAAAAAAAAGGAAAAATATCACAGGGGATTTAAAACATGGCCAATTTCTACAGAATCAATGAGCAAAGCACTAAACTATGTTAATCTGAGGTTTTTTGTTTGTAATTTGTTTGTAAATGACAGGTGACCAATGAGCTCCTTCATTTCACACATGTCACTGATGTCATCTGATTGGATGATCAAGTTTGGTTCCAGTTTGAGGAGCGACAAAGGGAGTGGGGATCAGACTGATCTGGACTTGCCAGACAAACTAAAAGTGTCTAAGCTTCAACAAACTTCCTAAACTTGCTCATTCTTGTCTCTCTGAGCACAAATTTCCTTCTGCCTCATCTTGGAACATAGGCCTGAACAATAATTACTATATCAACTTATCATTCAATATATGAAAGCTAGAACAATATATTTTTGGGCTCAGTATTTATCGTGTGTACATTTTCTTTACAACAATGGGGTGATTTGTTATTTTTGTTGTAATATGATGAGATCTGAATAAGTAACTTTAATGGCAAATTATTTTGTTCATTCTTCTATTTATTTGTTGCAGCTCAGGGCTTGTGATTGGACATTGGACATTGACAGTGAGTTAGGCTACAAGTGTGGTACATCTGCTGTACTAAAATCCGGAGATAGCGAGTTGTAGTAGCTGTGCTCCCATGCTTTTAACATAGTTCACGTTTGCAGTTGCTAGCCGAGGGTGTCAGGCACAAATCCCAGTGTTCAACAGCACAGGGCTTTCTCCAAACATAAACACAATTTTTCTGTGAGAGAAATATGACTGCAATGC
Source organism: Periophthalmodon schlosseri (assembly GCA_000787095.1). Classification (NCBI taxonomy): domain Eukaryota; kingdom Metazoa; phylum Chordata; class Actinopteri; order Gobiiformes; family Gobiidae; genus Periophthalmodon; species Periophthalmodon schlosseri. The sequence goes on from JACM01051522.1 coordinate 2,381, forward strand.
TGGAAAATATTGGGGAAAAAATGCTTAAAATGTGAGTCTTTCCAAAGCTCCGTGGAGAGACAATATGAGCCGATAGATGAGACAGTGGCAGCTGATGCAACAGCCCGCAGTACAGCTCTACACCAGTCGAGGGCGGTGCATGTTAATGCCTCCTGTCACTGCAGATGCTGGGAGTTTTTTTCAGTGTCACTCTGGAGTTTTGCGCGCTACATTACTGTCTGCACCCACATGGTTCTCATCTGAGGAGGGCGGGGCTGAGAGCAGGGATCCAAGATGGAGGTCAGAGGCTGATCCAAGATGGAAGATGGAGAACCCAGGCTTGAGTAGGCGGCTGGTCAGGGTTGGCAGATTTTCAGAGAGGAACAAGCGACCAAGGATTTGAAAAAAAAACAAAAAAAAAACCCTCAAAACAAGCAACCCGAGCCCTACAAAAAGAAGCCTCAAATAGAAGCAACTAAATAAATGCTGTGTGTCACAGCTGAATGAGCGCTAATGAGATGCACATATTTTTATTTGCATATTTCACATCAGTAATAGCTTTAAAACATTAAAGAACATATATTATGCAAAACAGACCTTTTTTGAGCTTTTAACCATATTGTTCCCTCATTAAAACAAATCAGGAGTTGTACATTTCATCTAATTGACGCTGGTTTCAGTAATTCTCTGGGAAAAGTCCTTTATAGACAGAAGCCCTGTGCCGTTTTTAAGTCCATAAATCATCGTTAGACTTGTTTTAAGCATTTTAGACCTGAAACCACGTTCATTACTATTGTGTGCTTACACTGGGGAACATGTCCGGACATGTTCCCCATTATGCAGTTTAATTGTTTTTGCTGTGGTAATGCCCTCTGCTGCCAGTAGATGCAATGCATCAGATCAGAGTATACTGAGCATTGAGGCTGTTTTTTTATCATTATTTTAAACTTTAAATTTAAAATCATGCAATTCCAAAGCAAAGGTACTCAAGACTGCTTGTATTTCAGTCATTACCAAGGATTAGAGCAGGGGACGGATCCAAGATGGAGGACCAAGGCTGATCCAAAATGGAAGGCCCAGGTTGAGAGCTAGGGACTGATCCAAAATGGAGGGCAGGGCTATTGATCAGGTCCATTGTGCATTGGTGTCTAATTGTTCTCTCCAAGTGGAGCTCTAGGTTATATGTCAGGAAACAGACACAGATAGAAGAAGGAAGAATTGAAAAGAAAAAAAAAAAGTCTGGTTAGTAAGATAAGCTCTTTTAAAAAACATTCACATCAGTAACTGCTGTGTTTGAATTGTTCTGTTTCACCTGTTCCTTTGTTCAACGAGAGCCTTCCCAATCTCCCAATTCTTTGTTCAATTCACAAGATCAATTTCGGATATCCTACGTGTTTATGACATGTACAAAGTGCTAATCTCAGTGCTGTTACAGATTTACTATGAAACATACTACTTCTCTACAAGTTATATTTTGCTATAGCTTTAGGACACTGTACCTGATTGTCTTAAAAAATGTGAAAAAACAAGTTTTATTTTAGACAGTTTAAAAGCACTTTTTCAGCACTTTTCACTACTTTCAGATACCAGAGCGGAGCTTTGCAGTCACGGTAATGCAACAACTAGCATGATAATGCACACTTTGATTGTTGATTCTGCAGAAATCCATGCTGTTCTCAGTCCTCTGTTTTTTTTTTTTTGTTTTTTTTTTTTTTTTTTTTTTTTTTCATTTTTTTACTCGTAAGCCACCATGTTTGTTTTTACACAAATGGACCATGCTTCTCTAGGATTGACTAATCCGCCTGTCAAGCATGCCCTCTGGAAACGGAGAGACAGAATACGGTTCCAGACCCACTCATCATTGTAAAGTTTGGTTCTGACTGGACAGGTTAGCCATCTGTACTGGGGCAAGACACATTTTGCTCAAATACATGGAAAAAAAAAAAATATCTGTAACATATGTTTATATTGTTGGTGTGGTGGTTTCAAAAAATCCACTTTTTTGTGATACCCCACAGTTTAATGTGAAGTGGGGGGCTCTTGACCATCTCTGATTTTAGAAATAGAAATACCAGCAGTGTTCCAGTGCATTTTTTCCAAGTCGGAGGTGGGAAATATCCCAGTTACCAGCTGCCTATAACACAGTATGAATCTGCAGATGTTGTGGTGTCGCTGGATAAACATATCAGGCTAACAGAGCTTATCACCAATACAAATTATTTCAACATTATTTTCATTTTGGAATACTGAGCACTGTGGTGCTACGTTACATCTTGTCCTCCATTGTAATCTCCAAATTAGCTCTCCCTTCGTTTCACTAGTACCCCTGTGCGGTACTACCCTGTCATTTTATCTACTCCTCCTGCCTCTGGGCTTGTTGTCTTTGAATTCTGAAAGATGAAAAAATGCGTGTCTTGTCATCTGGCTCTCCAAAAGCTAGAGCTATCACAGTTACGCAGATGTTAGCTACAGTAGCTCCAAACGTTCCTCTGATTTTGCACTGTATCGAAGCCGTGCGAGGAGCATGCCAATTAACGCCGTCAAATTACGCTGAAATTGCAGTATGATAATGAAAAGAAAAAAAAAAAAAGTTCAGCAGTAAGAAGAGGCTGCGCTAACTGTTCCAACACACACCGCATTTGTAAAAAAAAAACAATAATAGGATGCCGTGAAAACCAATTTGAGCAGGTCCATGGGGCAGATTTAAAAGTGAAGCAGGGGAGGGGAGGGTGGAGGGTTCTGGGCTTTGTCTAGGCTAATCACAGCTGTACAGAGGGTAGTACATTTACGCTGACAAATACTAGCATACGAGATCATTAAAAAGGAGGCGATGTCAGAAACAACAACCCGGCATTGTTAAGTCGCCTCCACATTAAAAAGAACATGGCTGTAAAGAACACGGTGTGGAAGTGCTTGTATTTTAATAGCAGAAGGCTGATTTTTAAAGTAGCCCAAAAAAAAAAAAAGTATTTGTGTCCTCAGATGTGAAGTAAACGTAATCAAATTAAAGACTGATTTTACCAATTTATAAATATTTAATCAAACAAGGCCCTATATTATGCTAAATTGATTATTGTGAGAGATAAGCCGTGTTATAATGTTACATCATCAAAAAGATACCCAGATTTGTGTTTTGTTTCATTCACATATGTTTGCTTTATTATAGCTGTCTACATCTCCAAAGCTTAAAATGCCCTGTTCCACCTTGTGATGTCATGAAGTGGTAGTTTTCAAGTTAACAGCTACCTTTTACCTTTTGTTCACGGGTTAGGTGATTCCAGAGCTGAAATCATCCAAATGATTCTAGTGAAGGTGTATGAAGTTTAAAAACATAGATAATATAGAAAATAATGCAATATGGGCCCTTTAAATATATGTATATATATATATATATACATTACGTTTCCTATGTTTTAATGAAATGAGTAGTCTGTCATATGCATTTTAAAGTTTATAATTTGACTTAAGGGTTTGACTTGGGCAGCAGTTATGACAGCAGTTAATTCCATAACTGTTTCCTAGCAACCTGGCTGTTTTTTACCCATGTGCAGTTGAATGCCTCTCCTAGTCTGTTACACTGGCTTCACCAGGTGTGTTTTTGAGATCTCTGAGATTCAATTCACAACACCTCAGTGGTAGTTCTCGGGTTTACATGCATTTTGAAAAATCGGTTTAAAATGGACTCGGCCAGTTATGCGGTTTTCCTAGCATGCATTTAAAGGTAAGTGCGTCTTATGTGTGTCAAATGCCCCTGACTCGGTACAACACGGCGTGAAATGCCCAGGCCTCTGAAGTGCTGCTCGACTGTGATGTGCCATTCCAAATGCCCGGACTTTCAAACAGAGCCACTGCAAAGCTCTCCCCATGTAGCCTCCTCCTGCTTTAACTGCCCAAGCAAGAGCTCACTGGGACTCTGCAGTCATGTGCTAATGTTACCAGCAACACTACACTAACGTTACCTGCTACAGTGCAAAAACACATGATAGAGATATGTTCAAAATCACTTGAATTCAGAATATAAATAAGGATTTTCAGTTTGTAGGTCAAAATTTTAGTTTTTGTTTCAATGTGTATATATTTTTATTATGTTGGTGGTGCAGAGATCAGTAGCCACCAATTGTACTCAAGTAAATTAATGATCCAAGAAATTACTCAAGTTATAGTAAAAAGGAAGGATGTGGGGATTTTTTGTGAAAAATTTAGAAAAACATACGTCCTCAGTGAGCGTTCTTGCATCTCCACAAACTTGACTCTTATTTGGCCTAGAGGAGAACATCCTCCTGCTTGTTTCCTTGGAAATGTTGTTCCTTTGGCTATAATATTCCCTTAGTATGGCATAAAACTGATCTACCTCCTACAATGTTCTGAAGTATGGTTTTAGCCAGTGGTGGAATGTAATGAAGTAAAAGTATTAAAGTAGTTTATTTAAGTATAATTTTTTAGGTATCTGTACTTTACTACAATAAATTTTACAGTGGGGACTTTTTACTTTTACTTCACTACATTTGAGGGCAGGTATCTGTACTTTCTTCTCCACCACATTTTTAGCTGGACTGAAAAGATGATTTGAGGGTTTATTTTTACCATGTTCATGGTAACATCCTGGCTAAAGTTTTCAAGTTCAAACTTTTGCTTTGAGCAAAAAACCACCTCCAGAAAGTTACATCCTATTTCTTTAAATTTTCACAATGTAGGAAAACATAGGAGTTTAATTTGATTCAAAACTAAAATATTTTAAAATGTGACATCTATAATCACGGTTATTTGGAACTCCTATGGACTTCAATATTTGACTTAGAAAATGTTGTTTCCTCTCTGTCCTCGTCCTTGGTGGAGTGTCCCGGGCTGAATGATAGTCTTATTCTAAATAGCCCGTGGTCAGTGTTTGGTGAAGTTTCCGATGGCGTTCCCTCACACACATCCTATCTGTCTGTGTCATGACCTTAAGCACTCCTCTTAAGCTCTCCTCCTCCTCTCTCTCCCCCTCCTCCTCTTCTTCTCTGTTCCTCTTCCTCTCCCTCTTCTCCCTCCTCTCTTCCTCAGCTCTTCTCATCCTCCTGTTCCTCCTCTCCCTCCTCTTCTCCTCTCTTTCCTCTTCCTCTTCCTCTCCCTACTCAACTTCTCTCTCTCCTCTTGCTCATCTCCCTCCTCTCCTCTTCTCCCCTCTCTCCTCCTCTCTCTCCTCTCCTCCTCTGCCTCCTCTCTCTCCACCTCTTCCTTCTCTTTTCCTCTCCCTCCTCTCCTCCAGTTACTCTCCTCTCTCCTCCTCTCCCTCTCCCTTCTCTTCTCCCTCATCTCCCTCTCTCTTCTTATCTCCCACCATTCCTCCTCTCCACATCTCCTCCTCTCCTCCTGTTCATCCTCCTGTCTCTCATCTCCTCCTCTCCCTCCTCTCCTCCGCTTCATCGGCTGAGAGCTAGACTCATCTCTGATCTATTATTCAGTGGGAGGAAGGACTGGCCCTGGCAGATAAGTCCCATCCCATTGTGCAAGAAAACAAAGTCCGTGATGAGGTTTTTCTTAAGAGCGATGAAGGGCACCAGAGGAATGGGGATGTGGACTTAACATTCCGGGCACAGCGCTCTAGGCTGGGCACGGTGGAGAGGATGGGGCATGGGAGGAATTGGAATGGACCAGATCTACACAGCAGTTTGTAGTGAATGAAAACCTTGTTTGACTTTGTGGAGGTTTGTGGAGGTTTAGCAATGGTACATGTGTGTTTTGGTAGATTGCTGTGGTTGCAAGTAAATATCTAATTTGATTTGAATCTTGTCTCCATGGAGATTCCATTGCTTTAAAGGCACACTATGTAACTTTTCCAGTGGAGGGTCCGCAACAGACTTGTCTCCATGGAAATGCAATTGCCTTGCCTGGAATGTTCCGCAGTATGGCAATAATTTTTCTCCATGAAGACCAGTAGATGATACCACAAGACCAAGATTACATGTTTTTTATGTGTCTGGGGGATTCAGACATCTGCAGTTGAGTAAATGCAAGATAAATAGATTAATGCCATGCCGTGGAACATTCCACGTAGGAATGCACAATACTGGTATGGAATATCGGTACTGAAATTAGCTGAATCGGATATCAGTTCCATAATACTGGTTAAGCCAATATTGTGATTGGGCCTGTAAGTGGATGTAATAAGACTATTTACAGGCTGATTTTGGCCTAGAACATCTCGTAATGTTTGAAGTTTTATTCATGAATCTGTTCAGTAGTTCAAAATTGGATCTCTTACTTTACTGTTTTGTTGTTTTTTTTTGTTTGTTTTAAGTGCCCATATTACACTATTTTGTGATCTATGTTATAATGTTGTTTCCTCATCACAAACATACGTGGAGTTGTGTTTTGTTTCATTCACACATGTTTAACACACAAATCCTGCATATTTAGGCCATGTTCTTCTCTCAAACAAAAAACACTCTGTTCCACCTTGTGATGCCATGTGGTAATACAGGAAGTGCTTCACTGTGTTTTTAAACTTGATTCACCTTCACTAGAATCATTTGGATGATTTTAGCCCTGAAATTGCATTTCTACTGAACTAAAGGTAAAAAGTAGCTGTTAACTTGAAAACTACCACTTGATGGCATCACAAGGTGGAACGGAGCATTTTGAGCTTTAGAGATGTAGACAGACTAATAAAAAGGGTTGCTCAGACATGTGTGAATGACACAAAACACAACTCCAGATATGTTTTTGAGGAGGTAATTATAACATGGCTTAAAGCTTGCAAGAGTCAATTTTGTGTAGTATAGGACCTTTAAGGGAATAAGTGCCATTTTCCATCCATGCACTAGTATTGGTCAATATCAGGTACCAGCTGATACTTAAAGTTAAAGTATCAATATCGGTATCAGAACCGAAAATGCCGGATCGGTGCATCCCCAATTCCGGGCAAAGCATCACTATCTCACTGGAGACAAGAATGGTTATGCAGGGTGACTTTAATATTGCCCACAGTTATAACAATCAAATTCAAATGTACAAGCCTGTCTGACACGAGTAAACATATTCAGTTGTGGTATGACCAATATTAAACTGCTCTCCCTCCTCTCGCCCGGTGTGCTGGCTGAAATATGAAACAGTCCAATGGTTAGTGCTCCGCAGCTGTACAAGCCCGAGCTCCGCCGGGCCCTTGATGAATGGGCCCCATGTTTGTTGTAATCAGTAATCATTATCCGTTTACACCAGCCAATTGTTTTCGGCGCGCCCAAACCTGATTCTCATCCTGTGCACAGATGGTACAACGTTACGCCCGCCCAGTGAATTAGCCGCTGATGATGCTAGCCGCTGATCTGGGGCGACCTTGCCTGTATTGCACAGCTTTTATTTGTGTACTACATTTCCCAGCATGCACAGCGGCCTCAGGTGGGATGCCATTGTAAAACTGAAACTGCTGTAGACAGTGGATGGGGTGAGAGGGAGTTCTTTGCTCTGATGCTTTTCGCATCAGGTTTGTGAAGTTGTAGTGTATTGTTTTGTATCATGCTTTTGTATATTCCTGAAAAATTATCGTGTGGGAGCATAGGTGACGTAGGCTTGTGGACAGAGCCTTGTACAGGCTCATTTTGCTAACTGTAAGGAAGGTGTGAATAGGGCCCGGGAGAGATCGCTAGATTACTCAAACATGCATGGATGACATCTAAAACCTCTTTAGGCATGTTTTTGATGAGGAAACATTATAACATAGTAGAAAGCTCCAAAATACTCCCCTTTAAAAAAAAAAAAAAAAAAAAGTGCACATTTTTTCAAGAAAATTAACTTATTTAATTATTCCACTTTTTTCAACTGGATATAGTTAATTATATTTTTTGTTTATTAATTGCACAAGTTAACTCTCTGGGAGGCTTTAAAACGGCTTTGCAGTCTGTATAGAACTTATTTGCTGTCAAGACCAGCAGCTCCATGCAAAATAATACAACCCCTATGATGATGGTGGCGCCCACAGCAACTTCCGGAATAAGGTGAATAAGCACACTACTGACGCCCTCACCCCCCCACCCATGGGTGCTGGTGTCCGCTCAGAGTGCAGCACAGATTGGTTCGGCTCTGCTCCACTGCTCTCCTCACAGGGGTCCTCCCGAGCGATGAGCGCTAGGGCCACAGGTATTCAATCTGCTACTGCTGTAGGCCGGGCTGTGTGTATATGTGTGTATGTGGAGCTGTGGGATAATGGACAGGACCCATTCTAATGAAACGGCCCCTCAATACATATAAATAATGGAGGCTCCCCAAAGGACATTATGGCTCCTGAAGGAGGGAGAGAGAGGAAAAGAAAGAAGAGGAAAAGAGGAGATAGGAGGGGAGTGAAAGTGGAGGGGAAATAGAGAAATTGAGAGGGGGAAAAAACAGGTGAAAGAGGGGGGACAGAGGAAGGAGAGAGGAGAGAGAGAGTAGGGGAAAGAGAGAGGGGAAGAGAGAGAAGGGGGGAAGAGGAACTAGGAGGGGAGGGAAAGTGGAGTGGAAAGACAGAAATTGAGAGGGGAAAGAGAGGGAGGACAGAGGAAGGACAGAGGAGAGAGGTGAGATAGAGAGTAGGGTAAAGAGAGAGAAGAGAAAAAGCTAGAGAGGAGAGGAAAAAAGTGAGAGCGATGAGAAAGAGAGACAACAAGAGGGGAAGAAAAAAAGGGGGACAGAGGAGAGAGTGAGAGGTGTGGAAAAACAGATGAAGAGGAGAGAGGGAGAGGAGAGCAAAGAGAGAAGGTAAAGATGAGAGAGAGAAAGGAGAGAGAGAGAGAGTATACGGAAAAGAGAAAGGAGAAAGAGGGGATAGAGTGACAACATGGGTTAAGAGGAGAGCAGAGAGGAAATAAAGGGTTTGAGTGAAAAGACAGAAAAAGAAGAGGTAATGAAAAGGATGTGGAGGCTAATAGTTCTCCTGCTGCGGGTGGAGGGAAGGGACAGATACTATATTTATATTGATGCTTTTGATTGGTCGACAGGCAAAGCTAGCTGGGCTCTGATTGGCTCTCTGTTACAAGTATTTCCACACGTCAGACGACTGTATAAATAAACCATGCTGGTGTTGACATTTCAGTAACGATTCTTTGTGGAGTTGATAAAAGTTGAGCCACAGTCACTGTGGTTTCCGGCTTTGATATTTTTGCTCTAAAACAACACAGACAACATCGCACAGTTCTGACATTTCATTTATCACCACGAGACAGAATCATTACAGAGGAAAGCCAATCTCCCAAACAATAACGCGCTCTGCTACTCAATATGAATGTCTTCTATTTGGGCCTGATTTGGAATTCAGACAACTCCCCGGCTTAAAGTCTGTGCCACTATAGTCCGAGAGCAGGTCTTATGTTATCATATGTTTAAAGAGGGGGTATTTTACTTCTGTGGGGTATTAACCGCTAACACTTAACATATTTAGATCACCTTGTCACCATTTATTGTTTGGAAAATGCTATATTCGCTGAAAAACAACGTACTAACACGTTTTATAAGTTTTGATTTCGTTTTTGAGGCTCCGAGTCCCCCCTCCCTTTGCTCCCCGTACTATGTCACTCACCCTTAGAGCAATATCACAACACACCACTAGCGTGCAACCCACTAATGAAATTTGTGCACATCGCATCAGGTTTGTGAAGTCGTTGTATACAGTTGTGTATCATGTATATTATGTATATTTACCGAGAATTGTCATGTGGGAGCTGAGCATTGTAGAGAATAAGGTAACCATAAGGAGGGTTCGAATAAAGCGCTGGAGAGATCGATAAAACATGTATGGATAATATCTAAAATCTCCAGGCATGTTTTTGATGAGGCAACAACGTTATAACTTAGTAGAAAGCCAGAGGAAAACAAATAAAAATTTAGTAATTCAAAACAGTAAAAGGTAACACCGTGATCTAAATATGTTATATGTTAGCATACCCCATTAATACCTCACAGAGGTAAAATACCCCCTTTTTAAGTTTGTAATAGTGCATTAATTTGCAGGTGTTTAAAAACCTTGATATGCTTATGAATATGCTTGTCTTCATGAAAATAAGTCTAATTTATACAGTATACTCCATACACCTTCACTAGAATTCTTTGGATTATGTCAACCCTGGAATTACCAATCTCTACTGAACTAAAGGCAAAAGGTAGCTATTAACTTGAAAACTACCGCTTCATGACATCACAAGGTGGAACAGAGCACTTTGACAGACTAATAATAAAGGATAACTCTGGGCATGTTTTTGATGAGGTAACAGCAATATAGCATGGCTTAAAGCTTACAAAGATCAATTTTGTTTAATATAGGACCTTTAATATCAGAAGAAAGAATACAGCATAACACTCCAGTATGGTATATCCTACCATTAAAAATTACAGCTGTATTATTTCCCATGTGATGTATTTCTGGTGAAATCAGATACCAGCAAACTTTATCCTCGTCGTCCACGCTGTGCCTATGTGCTTGTGTACTGCTCAGAGTACTACTGCATACTACTGCATAGTACTGCATTTACCCACAGAGAGTACAGTTGGCCCACAGTCAGTACACATCACACGGGTCTAAATTAGGCGCTGACAGCTCTCTGCGCCTCTCCCTGCGCTTCACTGTCAAACTCTTTCTCTCTTAATTACTGCACATTTGGCACAGCAAGCTCAGAGCCGGGGGGCCGCGGAAACAAGGGCCCCTGCGTTCACACACACACGCACACACACAAACAAACATAAACACAGCAGCATGTGCCCCATAGGAGGAGCAGGAGGGAGGGATAGAAACTCCAGGCACCAGGCAGACAGCCATAGCCCAGCTCAGAGGGTTTCCACTGGGGGCCGTGGGAGAGAGGGACTGGCTTTGCTGGTGCTCTGTAGACTACATAAAGCTGTCTGTGTACTATAGTCTCAACGATACAGTAAGAATGGAGCTGTGGAAGTTATTTGATATACTAATTACGATGTACTTGAGTGTCCTGGTGCAGATGTTGATGCACAGATAGGGATATAACATTTTCTCTGTCACAAAAAAAAGTAAAAAACAAAACAAAAAATAAAGCAAGTTTTCCATACATAATTCCATAATTTCTATTACAACTACTACTTTTATAGGGCTGCAACAATTAATAACAGAACAATCATGACTAAAACACACGTGACAATACATTTTCATTACAAAGGTCATCATTATTAAATCAAAATGGCAGACTTAAAAATATGTATGGCTTTCATTATTAAAATAGCTGTATTCTTTACAGAAGTTTTCACTAAGTACATTTTACCTTTACCTGCTTAAGGGGGCGACAGTAGCTCAGTAGGTAGTGTCCACTGATTCGAAGGTTGTCGCTTCAAATCCCGCTGTTGACATAAACATCATCGGTAGATAAGTCAGATCCACTGACCCACAGGTTGGTGGTGTGATTCCAGCTCCCACTAATTAATACTGTTGTTGTGTCCTTGGGCAAGACACTTAACCCACCTGGCCCCCAGTCTCTGTGTACACTGGTGTATGAATGTGTGTGTGGATGGGTGAGTGGTTCCTTGATGTAAAATGTGACCCACTGTAAAGGCAGTTTTTTTGTTTGTTTTTTTTTTTTCATTTTGGTTGTGTTTATAGCACCGAAAAACATAAAAAAAAATATGCCTCCTCACTGTGAAAATGCTTGCATCTCTAAAAACTTGACTTTTACTTGGCCTGGGGGACTGCTTGTTTCCATGGAAATGTTGTTCCTTTGGCTATAATGTTCCACAGTATGGCATAAAACGTATCTATCTCCATATCTATCTGACTAGTTCACCACCAAAATAATTGTTAGTTGCAGCCTTACTATGCACTATGCATTATGCACTACTTTTCTGGTTGAGGGTCTACCAATTGGTTTTCTCCATTAAGATGTTATTGGTGTGCATGCTATGCTCCACAGTATGGCATTAATCATACATGCATGGAGATCAGCCGGCAGTCCCACTATGCCAATTTACAGGTCAGATCTGTGGAGAGGCAACCCTGCGCATGGTATGAATGCATTTTTCAAAGTATTTTTGAGCAATGAAAACACCTGTAACTGAAGAAATGTGAGACAGAGAAAGTTTAATGCCATACTGTGGAACATTAGCAAAGTGGTATCATCTCCATGGAGACAAGCAGGTGACAGATCTCCACCAGAAAAGTTGCATAGTGCTCCTTTAAATACTATGACAATGGTCATAAATATGTATATGTTATCATAGCTATCTGGTTTAGATTATTTACACCAGAGTTTTAGCTGCTTAATTAAAACAATTCATTTTCAGTTAGTACAACATCCAAATGAGCGTACTGCTAGTCCCCATAAATTCTTACAAAACGCTGCTTTGATTTCCACCATAATTCACGGCATTCATGGGACTCCTGGGTTATGTAAAAGTGACTTGTACATTATTAATCACTCCAAACATGAATTAGTAATGTTCCGTAATGAGTGTTTGGTCTCCTCCAGAACCAGCCGATGTGAGGGAATGCGCTGTTTACATGTCAATATGAGCTCCAAAACTGCTGCAGCTCTGCTACAGCCACACTGACCTGTGCAATGACCGGTACCCTAACCCATAACCCTGACCAGTACTCTGACCTGTACACTGACAGATAACCCTGACCAGTACACTGACCAGTACCCTAACTCATAACCCTGTCCAGTACCATAACTCCAAAATTATCTTTCAAACAGAACTCAGGCAGTAGCAGTCGATGGGTTTAAATCAAATGTTCAATCTTTAAGTAAAGGAGTGCCCCAAGGCTCAATTTTGGGGTTGCTACTTTTTACTATTTTTATTAATTCAATTGCTTACAATTTAAGACAAAGCCACATACATTTATATGCAGATGATGCTGTTTTGTATGCAAGTGCTCCCTCTTTTGCTTTTAAAACTGCAACAATTGTCATTGCATCCAGTGAAAATCTTACATTGTCATTGGATGCAAATAAAGAATATAATGTTTTCTAAAAAACATTTAAGTAACATGCAAGATGCAAATATTTATACACTAAATGGTACATCGATTGAAAGAGTCAACACTACATATCTTGGTTTTGGCTTGACGAAAACTTATCCTTTCAAAAACATAACTCAGAACTATGTAACAGTCTAAAATCAAAATTATCATTTTATTACAAATAAAAGGGAAACACATATTGTATCCCAATAAATTACAGGAAAGAAATAGTGCAAGCAGCCTTTCTTTCTGTATTGGATTATGGGGATGTGGTGTACATGCAGACTTTGGCCTCTGCTCTGAAATTGTTTGATCCACTATTTCACTCTGTCCTTTGTTTTATTACAGGTGATGGATTTGAAACCCATCACTGTATTCTCTATGAAAAAGTGGGTTGGCCATCACTGTCTATTAGAAAAGAACAGTGCTGTATGAAATTTATCTATAAGGGACTACTTCAAAAACTGCCAGAATACTCATTGATACCGGAACATTTAATACTAGATCACATGACTGCATAAGGCAAAGACCTAGCCCCACCAAAACTGAGACGGGAAAGGGGCTTTTAGCTGTTTTGCTTCACAAAAATGGAGTACTCTTCAAGGTAAAACAAAACTGGATGCACTGGTTACACAATTGTAATTTAATAATCTGGTAACACACTTTTATACACATACCTACACATGTTTTTAATGTTTTAAATCAACTTATATACTTGTTTGTTTTGTTTGTTTTTCTGTTTGTAAGTGTACTTTCATTCTTTTTCTTTATTTATACAGGGGGACCCAATGAGAGCACTTGGGCTCTCTCTTTCATGAGCACCTTGTTTAAAATACATTACAAATACCCTAAAGTCCTTACCCTGGACAGTACGCTAACACTACCGTACACTCTGAAGTACCCTATAACCCCTAACCATAACTGTCCAGTACCCTAACTCTGCTCAGTTCCCTAAACCTTAACCCTGCCCAGTACCATGTAAGCCTATGCCCAGCATCCTAACCCCTAACTCCACCCAGTACACTGTGAAGTACCCTATAACCCCTAACCCTAACCGTGGCCAGCACACTTTTGAGTACCTTAATCCCTAACCCTGCCCGGTACAATGTGAAGTGCCTGTGGTTTAGTACTCAATACAGCTGCT
>KN487013.1:3427-18311 GCA_000787095.1 Periophthalmodon schlosseri
AAGATCGATTCCCGCCCAGACCAAGCTCTGTCGTTGTGTCCTTAGGCAAGACACTTCACCCACATTGCCAAGTATGAAAGTGGTGTGTGCTTGAATGATCGGTGGTGGTCAGAGGGGCCGATGGTGCAGATTGGCAGCCTCACTTCTGTCAGTCTGCCCCAGGCATTATTATAATTAACAACATGGCTATTCCAAACATGATAATAATTTTATATTAGTTAAAATGGATTCATAGAACCATAGTTATACTCCACTTTCGTTATGGGTATAGAAATACATCCCAGCCATCTTTAGAAGGCGCTAGGACTGCAACTGCTGTCACACTGAGGAGTTTTTTACTAAGCTAAAAACAAAAGGTTCCAAACTGCTTTGTGGTGTCAATTTAAACAATAAAACACTGACTTTAAAAACCCAGACGAGGTGCAAACATTATACCAGGATTTAAAGTGTGACTCTCTGCATGTGTTGTCTCCGTACAGGGCCTGTTTGAGCGCTGCGACCGGCTTCGCCCCACTCTGTTCCGATTGGCAAGTGAGACGGCGGAGGACGACACGGCTCTGTCTCAGGTCCTGGAGGCTAACGACGAGCTAACACTAGCCATAAAGGCCTACAGAGCCCACGTGAGCACACAGAGTGAAGCAGCGGAGGGGAAGGCCGTGGACCGGAGCCCAGGTCAGACTCTCCACTGGTGAACAGGGCAAACAAGCTCAAGTTAACCATGAACCTTAAACACTACTGCGTTTTCCTCCTGCTGCGGTTGTTTCATTAGTGGGCTGCATGCTAATTGTGTGATAGTGCTTTGAATGGGGAATGTGGGGGAATTCAGAGCATCAAAAACAAAACTGAAACCGATTACACATCTTAATACATTGTTTTTGGCAAATATAGCATTTCCAAAACGATAAAAGGTAACATGGTGATCTAAATATGTTATGCATTAACAGTTAATACCTCATAGAAGTGTAATTTTCCCTCTTTATTGTGTTGGTTTCCAGTGTCCAGCCCCAGAGAAGTGAAGTCGTACCACCTGATAGACTTCTCCTCTCTGGACCCTGAGCTGAGACCCCACTCCCCTGTGCAGCGGGAGGGGACACACTGCTCACCTGTGCAGGGGAAGGGTCCAGGACAGGTCAGAGGTCGCACAGAGGTCACAACAGATTGTCCCTCACAGAAAACGTCCTACCTGGAGGAGCTGATCCAGGTGAGGTTTAGCGGTTATAGGTTATAGCGTAAAAATGAACTGTACCGAAGTGAGTGTAACTTGTTGTTGTTGTTGTTGTTGTTGTTGTTGTTGTTGTTGTTGTTGTTGTTGACAGCTGGATGAAGAAATCTTTGGTCCTGACGAGGGGAGGGGCCAGAGTGAGCCTACCACCAACGGGACACACCACTGGTAACTAGGCAACCACAAGCATATTGTACATTTGGTTAGAAGTTTCAATTTGATTTGGTTTGTATTTTTAAACAAAATTCCTGTCTTCGCACTAACTTGGTGAGGCATTCAACTGCACTGGGCAAGAACCAGCCAGAAAAAACATTGACGTGTTTGGTTCATTTTAGATCAGCAATGATGCGGTGCAAATTAGAGTCATTTCACTGCAGACTACCTTATTTAACTGCAAAAGAAAATTGAATTCTCTCAACAGTTTTAGAGTGAAGACGTTTCACCGCTACTTCAGTTCTGACAGGGTTCTGTAAGTCACTGCCTTATATCCACCTGAAGGGAGGAGCTGACTACACTGAAAGTAACACACCCTAGTTGTTTACAGTAAGGAGTATCTAGTATTAGTTAAGTCCATTGAACTCCCCTAAGGTATGAACTGTCACCTGAGTCATATTTTGCATAATAAACTTACAGAACCCTGTCAGAACTGAAAAAGCTACTTGGCGATATGTAGTTCCATGATGTAAAGCGCTTTGAGCCTTGAAGGTTGCAAAGTGCTATATATAAAAATGTGACCATTTACCATTTACCATGCTTGTCACTTTTATTAGCAAATAGTTTCAAAATCTTTTACGCTAATGCAAAAGAAACTAGACACCCCTGAACGTCTCTTAGTCCTCCATTTGAAGCAAGTCAGCTTCTTGGTCTGACCGGTTCTCTGGAAAAACAAGACCAAAACTGTATCCAGAGCGTTCTCTGACTAGTCTGAGCATGTAAAGTAGTGGCTGACAGGGAAATAGTTCAGAAAGAGAGAAACTTTGTAGGGCAGACGAGTTGTAAATCATTTTATTTTAGATCATATTTTTCACAACCATTCAAACAGTGGGAAACACGGTCTAATGGCATCTCCACACTCAGGCTCATAGCGATTTTACACAAATAACAAGTGTACAGAGCTCTTTGTGCTCATGTGATCTGTATTCTTTGACTCGTCACCTCTAGTGTCACATTATGTTCAGCTGACGGTGAAGACACGTTATACAGTATATACACAATACTTTATGTCAGCCATTCTCCAACTCTTTACACCAAGTACCACCAGATCCAAACCAGATCTAAAACAGGACTATAGCAGGTCCAAACCAGGACTAAACCAGGTTTTAGATAAGATTAAACCAAGTATTAAAGTTTACACAGACTAACCCAAATATTAGTCAAATTGAACTGGTTAAACTCACCCAGTGTAGCGCAGATATTCTTCTGTAATGACGATGGAAAGAAGAGGCTTTTGTTCAATAATGTTGGATCAATTGTAAGGGGCGATAGCAGCTCAGTTGGTAGTGTGTTTGTCCTCTGGTAGGAAGGTTGGCAGTTTTTCATCTTATTCATGATGACGTTTTTCAGTGAGTGTCTTCCTCCTGGGTCCTGGGAAAACTGCATAAAAACATTATACAAACATATCCAAATGACTTTACAAACATGCTTTAGACTGAAGAATGATGTTACTGCAAGTCCCAGTAAAATGCCCCTTCTCCCCTGCCCCCCTCTGCCCCCCTCAGGTCACAGTCCCACGGTGGGCCCTATATGGAGCTGGACTCCTCCATGTCCCTCGAGAAGAGCTCATCTCCAGTGAGGACAGAGGAACCTTCACTGCAGAACGTCTTTGTGCCCGTCCACTCCATCCGAGCCAGTGCGTACCACACGGGGTGATGTTCTGATGCTCTGTAACAGGGGTTTACAGAGCATCAGAACTGTACACTGCTCTGTACACTGCTCTGTACACTGCTCTGTACACTGCTCTGTAAACTGCTCTGTAAACTGCTCTGTAAACGCAAGATTCACATGATTAAGTGTGAATCATGTGTTAGTTTATTCACTGTATACTGCTCTGCAACGATCCGTTTGGAAATAGTTGTGTTACCTATTTTTAACCCTTTGCGTATGGCTCCCAGTTACTACAGAGCTGGGGGCGGGGATAGGGGGTAGGTGGAAACAGACATTTGTCAAGACAACATTTTCTGAGCACTCAAGCCTCAAAAGGAGGACAATACAGGATTACTCAAACATGTAGGAATCACTCTGAATACAACTCAGAGTAAGATCATGATGAGGGAACACACTGCATGGCTCATAAAAGTTGATTTTGTATTATAAGTCAGAGGTGCCTAAATTGAGGCCTGTGGGCCAAACTTGGCCCTCCAGCGAGTCTAATGTAGCCTGCCAAAGGGTGCTGAGATGTTTAAGAAGTATATCTTTTGATTTTAAAGAGTGCTGTTGACTGCTAGCCGCTTCATCTCCTGACAGATTGGCAGCCTCGCTTTGATCAGTCTGCCCCAGGGCAGCTGTGGCTACAATAGTATTATACCACCACTGAGTGTGTAGTTAATGACTAAGGCACTGTAGAGAATCTTTGAGTGTCCAAAGAGCTCTAAATAAGGCAAGGCAAGTTTATTTGTATGACACAAATCATACACAAAGTGCAAGTAAATACAATGGATTATTATTAGTTATAAATACCTTTGCAGACAAACATTGATAGGGTTGGCCCTCACTAAAGAGGACATTTCAGTACTGAAACACCAAAGTACATGAGCAGCAACAGAGTAAAGAGCATCAGAAATATGCAAGACTGAAAGCAATACAAAAATAGGTCTTAAATGTAACTGTTTGAAATATACTTTGAACACAGTGGACTCAGTTTGCTGTTGTGCGTAGGTCATCTGGAGCCTGTCCCAGTGTTGGATCGGGCCGGGGTGCACGTGTCCCTCCACTTCTCCAGAGACCCTCCGGTGGGACACCCGGCTGTGGCTGTGCTGGTCCTGTCCACTGTCAACACCTCTGCTCTCAGGGTCACGGACTTCTGCTTCCAGGCTGCTGTCCCAAAGGTGAATACAGTCAGACACGCTCAGACACGCTCAGAAATACATATAAATATACAGATATAAGCACTCTGATACATGTGAGCGACATCAGAGCCTGCTTTAAACATATTTACACTTGTATTTCACATGATTCGTTTATTTAACTGATGATTATTACACACACTTTCCCCAATCCACAAATGTTGCAGGAGTGAGGGATTGGGTCCACAAACACTATATTAATCTAGACATGTACCAGTACAGTCACCAGTATCGGGTTTTGGGTATCTGATCAAGTTCTGTTGTTGTGTCCTTAGCCTAATCTAATATGAATGTGGTGTGAGTGTTTGTTGTGGTGGGAAGGGTCGATGGTGCACATTGGCAGCCTTGCTTTCGTCTGACTGCACCAGGGCAGTTGTGGCTACAATAGAAACGTACCACTACCGAGTGTTGAGTGCATGAATAATGACAATGTAAAGGGCCTGTGTAAGACGTTGCTGTTATATTCCAAACTCAAGTACTGGTATTGGATTGTGAGCGGATTGGGGCTGTCTATGTGCAGTTTACAGATGCTCCACTAAACCTAACTCGTCTGTCATAGAGATGGTGCTTCCAAATGCACCATCACTATGACTATAACTAGATTTTTGTTGAGTTATAGTTTTATGGTTCTGTCCTTTTTGGTCAT
Organism: Periophthalmodon schlosseri; assembly: GCA_000787095.1. NCBI lineage: Eukaryota > Metazoa > Chordata > Actinopteri > Gobiiformes > Gobiidae > Periophthalmodon > Periophthalmodon schlosseri. Next base: position 8,358 of record KN487013.1, read on the forward strand.
ATATGTTGTTTGTGTCCCCAGAGCATGTGTGTAAAGCTGCAGCCTGCCTCTGGCTCGGAGCTGCCCCCCTACAGCCCTCTGCTGCCCCCTGCTGCTCTCTCCCAGGTCCTGCTGCTGGACAACCCACAGCAGGTGAGACGTGGCATGTTAACAGAGCTCTGTGAGGAGTGGATTTCACTGTGCTGTGGTTGGAGGACATCTGTAGTTCTAGTGTAAAATAAGTGCCTCATTTAAGCTAAACCAACTTGTTTAAACTAAGTTATAGAATATGTTATCAGGTGATTTTCTCTAAGAAATCAGAAATGTTCTTAAATAGGCCTTTAAAAGTCGGCCTATTAGGCCCAAAGGGAATCTATTGTGGGATTAAGCACAAAATACAGAAACACCATTTTAGAGATGACACTTTATTTACTTTTGAATCAGCTTTTTCTTGCATCTTTGACAGTTTTAGACGATCATTGGCAAACATATCATTCAGCAATAGTCCCGTACTAGGAAGGAACTGCCTACAAGACTTTGATCTTAAATTCCATAAACCTGACCCATCTGTGTCCCCAGTTACGAGGCAAACATGTTCAAATCAGATATAGCTACTGATAACAATTGTGATGTTGATTTATTCTTAGTTACAAAAACATTGGACATGTCTCATTTATAATTTAAATTTTTGTTTTGGTTGTTGAGACGATTATCCAGTCAGAAAGCAGAATGAGCCTCATGAGTCTCTCATTTGTGTTGTCAGTTTTAGTGCTGAAATCCAGTTGGTTTAAACCTAAAATGCCTCTCTCTGATCTGAATGGTCACTACCTAAACCCCAGCACCTGCAGCCAATCATGAATCAGTGCTAGTGCACCCTCTGCAGCTCAGTGAGTGGAGGTTCTGAGCTTTCACATGAGGCCTGTCCATATACTGAGAATGAGACAAACCTGTATGTGCCTCTATCTGCAGGTTAAGGCTCTGGCAACACAGGTTCAGTTGTGACTATAGTAACGTTTTAAAACAGTGAGGCTTCATACAGTTCCTTTAATCATAACATTTTAATATTGTGTATGACGGTTCTTCTTGTCCCTGCCAGAAAGTGGTGCGTCTACGGTACAAGCTGACCCTGATTCACGGAGAGCAGCAGGTGAACGAGAGCGGGGAAATCAGCGCCTTTCCCGAGTGGAGCCGTATGATTGGTCAATGAGCCTGTCAATCAAACAGCCACACACTTTACATGTTTTACACAGTCTACATCCATACAGTGCCCTCCGTTCATACTGGGACCCCTGACCAGCGCTGAAGCACAAAATGTGGGGTCCTGGGGACAAATGTGGTTGGGCACAGACCTTACAGACCCCCTTCCCCCCAGTCTAAACGCATCTGCCCTCGACCACAAAAAGCAGAACAACATGGTACAGTTACATTCCAGTAAAAATCAGCTAGATCAACTAGAATAATCAGATAACCCAATGATTAGATCAGATTGTTGGATCAGATTGTTGGTGTGTGTTCACAGCACAAGAGAAATGTGATCATCAAAAACACATGGTGACATGAGCAGAGGTGGTAGAGTAGCTAAAGATTGTACTCAAGTAAGTGTAAAAGTATTTGGGAAAACTACTGCTCAAGTAAGAGTAACTGTCTGTAATTTAAACGAATGTAATTGGAAGGACAAAACATGAAATACACAAAATCTGGTATTTCCAACCAGACACAAAACCGAGACAAACTACGGTAAATCATATCTGAAGGAGCACTGCAAAAAACACAAATGTTCAAATCATTTCATATTGTCAACACAGTGGGAAGAGTAACCAAAACTTTTACTCACGTAAGACTAACTTGAGTATTACCCACCTCTGGACATGTGTCAGTTAATCAATGGATTTGTGGAGTAAACATTCTCTCTTCTGTCATTTTTGTCTCTCTCTCTCTCATTAGCTTGTCCTTTTTGCATACTTTTCCTTGCGCAGGTGTGAACAGTCCAAAGAAATGAGACTACTCACATCAGACGGAACCGTTTACATGATATTAGAATAATCTGATATCTCCAGAAATCAGGTCATGACCAGATTTGGGTGAGCGTGTAAACATGGGCAGTATTGGTGAAGGGCTCCATATGCTGTTGAAATGGTTTTGCTTTGCGTAACTGTGCCTTCCCAAACCTAAAGTGCCTTGTTGTGACATAATACTCCTGTTTTTATTATATTTATTTTTAAGTTAATGTTCCTTTGTCTTTTTTCTACACCTTTTTACATGTACTTTTATGAGCTGTCATCTGAGCCACTGAGCAGAGGCGAAATAAACTCGCTAAAAATCAAGCCTGTTTTTTTTGTCCGGGTTCATGTTGGATTGCCATGTTCGAAAATGTAGTTTGACCTTCCTCACTGTGGGAAAAAATGGAGGATTGGAAGGGAACCATATGTTTAGCTTTCATACTTGATCGTTTGGACCACTCAGTCTTCCTAGTCCGAGTAATACTTCGTTCCTTCGTTCGTTTGAATGAGTTTTTTGAACATGTCCGTTCCTTTTAGATTATAGTGACTTGTTCTTATCTCAGATAGTCTTTGAATGTTTACAGGTGATTACTTTGAGGATACTAAAGTCAACAATATCATGAATTTTCAATACTTTAAGTTTGACAAATGATGGGTTTGATGGCTCTATAACGAGTGTTAGTGAGAATTCTCAAGACCCTTTTCTGTAAAATAAATCATGACTGTAGCTAAGGTTTACACATCGACCCCCAAATTTCCACGCAGTACACCAAATATGGTACAATTATAGAGTTATATAATTTGAATAATGCAGTACTGTTTAGAGAGAACTTTACTTTATGTAACACAGTGATGGCTTTGGAAATGTTGCCTTTAGTGTCATTTATATGAGCCCTCCAGTTTAGACCTCCATCAACCAATTTCCTTTACTCTTTGAATCTGTACCCCATCTGTTTCTAATGTTATGTCATCTTCCTACCAGTGTCGTCCTATCCCAGGTGTGTGAGAGTAAAAAGCCCCCCTCGTCCCGGTTCATAGTCCCGTGGGCATGTTTCTGCATTTCGATTTCTTCCTTAATCCAGCGACAGTGTTTGTCGTTTTCTGTCCCATGCAGGGTATTTCGTATATAACATTACATTTGTGCTCTGGTTCTATTTTATCTTTTGGGTGGAGGAATAGTTACCTGAAACTGATATACTGACCAGACATCATGCGACCACTCTGAGGAGGACTAAATGAGCAGGTCTAAACTTTGGTCTCAAAACAAAGAATTTACTAGAATAAATTATCGGAAGACCAAATGAGCCTCACTGGACTAGCCACACATCTTGCTCTGCCACTGTTACTTTACAGAGAAAGGTGAAATATAATCTCGCTCTGATCTGCTAGAAACCAGCTGATGCCATCAACATTCTCTGTGGGTCTGATGCTGACTGTAGGCACTGCTCTGTCTGAAGTTCTGTTACTGAAGTTAGACTTTAATCTGAGCTTTATTTTAACACAACTGACCATAAAGAACTTATTTAGCTAGAACTACAACAGGGGAACTGATTTTGTTAAACAAGTACCTCTCAATTAACATTACAGTCCCAAGCTAGCTAGCGTTAGCCATTAGTTTTTCAGTTACTCACCTTTTTTGTTGATCATCAAACACCTAAACAGGACTATGGATGCCCATATTGATCACAGACTCCTGAAAATGTGTTGTTTAAATCCATTTTGTATTTTTCTGTCTTATCTTAAAACGTTTTTGGCTGTATTTACTAATGTGGGCATTTTGTCACCATGGTAACCGCAGAAACATTCCGCCATAGATATACATGTAGCCCAGTGTGAAGTCACTGCAAAGTGTCAATACTTTTAAACTGAGCTGGAGGACAGGTCAGAATTGGGTTTTGTTTTATATTTGTATGTTTTACCTACTGAACTTTTCTCTCATCTCTTTAAAAAACCACCAGGGTGAACATTACGGATCATATTTATTGTGACATCAGCAGAGTAAAATACAGGTTTGCTATGTACACGTGTCACACTGGAGTTAAAGTGCCAAAGACATTGTACAAAACCAAAGAGGAGATGTGGTGTGGAAGCCCCTCCGAGTGGCCTGGTCCCACTGGTCATTGCTTTAGAGAGAGAGCGGGGGCGCTGTGTCCAAGCTAAGACAAGTGTTAGGACGCATGTGGACAGATGGGGACACAGACAACGGTGTGTCCACAGAGAGGACAAGAGGACAAATCCAGCACGGTCGGGTTAGTATAGGCCAGGACCAGACCAGAGCCTGCCCCAACAGGAAGGAAGTCTGTGGAGTTCTTATTGAAATACACTCCAGTTGAGTTTTTTTTTTGCTTTTTGACAAATAGTGGACACTCTAGGACAGTACAGAGGCAGTAACAGACGCTGGGACGGCGTAGAGTGGGAAAGAGGAGGAGAGGACAGATGCAGAGGATAGGTGCAGCTACAAGAGATCCAAAATGGCTTCCCTGGACACGTCCCCGCCCCAGTGGCAGACACACGTACACCACACACGGAGGATGGACGCACTCGGACATGTCGACGCTACGCTGGAGTTTTTGGTGTTTCCTCATCAGACAGGTTACATGACAGTGAGTATATGACCACGTCCACCACAGGTCACATGACAGCTAGCAAGCACATGTAACCCCGCCCACCACAGGTCACATAACAGTTAGCTAGCACATGTGACCCTGCCCACCACAGGTCACATGACAGCTAGCTAGCATACGTAACCACACAGACTACAGGTCACATGACAGCTAGGTAGCACCTGTGACCCTGTCCACCACAGGTCACATGACAGCTAGCTAGCACCTATGACCCTGCCCACCACAGGTCATGACAGCAAACAAGTATAACCTCACGCGCCACAGCTCACGTAAAGGTGAGTATATGACCACACCTACCACAGGTCACACAGCAGTTAGCTAGCACATGTAATCCACCCACCACAGGTCACATGACTTCTAGCTAGCACCTGTGACCCCTCCCACCAACAGTCACATGATGGCGAGCACATGTGATCCCACTCACCACAGGTCACATGACAAACACCTGTAACCCCGCCTGTCATTGCCCGATTAACCCCCTGGTTCGATTCGGCACCTGTTTAATTTAACCCGTTTAACTCTCTTAAACATGTTTCTTATGGGTTCTGTCTGCCGTATCCGCAAGGACTGCTAAGTTTATCAAAGTTAGACAATCTCAGAGTTTATTCTTAGAAATAGAAACAAGAACTATTATATTTGACCATCATCATCAAAGTCTGCTCTGTTTTCTAACACTTATTAACAGTAAGCGGTTTAAATATAATTTTTAAAAATAATTTTCACACTTGGAGCAAGTATTTATCAGTAAAACTGTTACATTTTGAAATTTGTCCAAAGTACGGTTACTATAGCAACTTCACTTCGCTTGCGCCAAAATATGTGGGCATGTGCAGTGAGAAAAAACATGCCAAATCGAGTAAGGTTCAAAATCGGGCAAAGACACTGACTGCACATCTAACCCTGCCCACCACAGGTGACATGACTGCACATCTATTGTACAGTGCTGCTGTCAAGGCTGTACACACGAAGCCTCATCAGGAAAAGGTGTGACATCACAACATTGTAAAGAGTCCATATTTAACAGTGAGCTGGAGGACTTCCCAGAAATGCATGGAAGAATTTACCTTTGAACTGTTCAAATGCAGATGTTTGACCTGGTTCATGGTTAGTATCTGTGTAATTACTGGGCCTATCCATATGAAGCAAAAAACTGGCACAAAGTTCAACGTCTTCTCTGTCAGTATAAATAAACCAACTTTTTCAGTTTCCTGGACAATATCTTAAAAAAGAGGGCATTATTCAATCCAAAAGGTGAGATTGTTGTCATTTGAAAGGACTAAGCCACAAAATCAATATGGCATTTTCGACTGGGATATTTCTTTTAAAAACCGTGGCCCCTGCGCTCCATCTGACATCGCATTCTAGATTTCCTGAACACAACACTGACAGATAAATGAACATTGAACAGCCCTAGTTTCGAACCCTCGCGCTGCAGGTGTTAAGCACACATACGACTTCTGACTGTATCCTGAGTTGAATGGTTATTGCATTGGTTTGTATGCAGACCAACACTGTCGACTAGTGAGAGGGAACTGACACTGCTACATCTGTACTGCCCTGTGGGGTAATGAACCAGCCACCGCACCACCTGGGGGAGATTATGCTTAACCCTCGTCCTCCTCTTCTTCCTTCTCTTCCTCCCTCTCCTCCTCTTCTTCCTTCTCTTCCTCTCTCTCCTCCTCCTCTTCTCTCTCCTCCTTTGTCTCAGTCTCTTCAGTTTCTCTCTCTGTGTCCTCCTCCTCTCTCTCCTCCGCTCCTCCTTCCCCTTCCTCCTCTTCCCTCTCCTTCTCCTCCTCCTCCTCTCCTCCCTCCATCTCACTAACATCTACATGCTCCTCCTCTCTTCCTTCCTCCTCCTCCTCTCCTCTCTCCTCCTCTTCCTCCTTCTCTTCAGTTTGTCCTTCTGCGTCCTCTCCCTCTTTTTCTCCCTCTCCTCCTTCTCCCTCTTCGCTTTGCTCCACCTCTTTTTCCCTAAGCCCCTCCTCCTCGCCCTCTGGCCCCTCCCCGTCTCTCTCCTCCGTTTTCTCCTCCTCTGCCACTTCTCTTTCCCCCTCTTCTTCTAGACCCTCCCTGTCCTCCTCTAGCTCCTCCCTCTCCTCCTCTAGCCCCTCATTCTTCTCCTCTAGCCCCTCCCTCTCCTCCTCTGGCCCCTCCCCGATCTCCTTAAGCCCCTCCTCCCTGTCCGCGTCTCCTCTTGGCTCGTCCTCCTGCAGTCCGTTGTGTTGGCTGTTGTGGTTCTCCTCGTCCTGGTTGACCCGTTCACTCGCAGGCTCCATCTCGGCCTGTCCGTTGCTTTCGGGGGCCCCGCAGTTCCCCCTGCGGCTCCGGGGCCTCCTCACTGGGACGTGGTTGTGGTTGTTGTGTTGCAGGTCCTCCAGGGTGATTTCGAACTGGAAGCGGTCGTGCTGTAGGTGGCGGTCCGGGGGAGGGGAGGGCGACTGGGGCATGGTGTTCAGGTACCAGTCCCGGTTCTCCTCCAGAGTGTCCAGCAGCTCCTGAGCATCCGGGTGCACCAGGTCAGCCCACGTCTCCCACAGCGGGTGCACGATGTAGTCGATGAACCCCACCTGTGTGAGGCAATAGCGGCGTGAGCAAACAGAAGGTCTCTGCGGTGAATAATGAGGATGCTCTGAATGCACAAGGTGAGTGAGGAATAGCTTTGAACCACCGCAAACCATTTAAGGCGAGACACTACAGGTGAATAGAAAAAAAATTAAAACCTAGAGATATCAATTTGAAACTTTTTCTGTAGTTTACTCAGATAAAGTTAAGAAACAAATGTATTACAAGTTTTTCATCGTGTAAAGTTTTCATATTAAAAAAAAAAGCATTTTGTGTAAAAACAGAAAAAAAAAAGATCATTTTTGGGACATTTCTCTCTCTAAAATAGATTAAGACAGGTTTAATTTTTTTGCTTCATTTTGTTGTCATATTAAATACAAAAAAAATACACAGAGGATTTTAGATCTTATTTAGTATTTGAGTAAACTTAATGTCACAGAAAAATGGCCTAAAAATTCAAATTTCACCTATTTTTTTAGATAAAACTTTAATAAATGAGACTTGGAATGAAATATCAAAAAATCCTTCTGTACTTTTGTGAAGTATAAGATTGTAAAGTTTCGTGTGTAGGTGCTACTTTGAGGTGTGATCTTTATGTCTGTATAGGGGAGAAATGCTTTTTGAGAAAACGACCTTTGAATTTTCCATGTCCCATATAACTCTACGGCTGGATGTTGACTAAATTAAATAATAAAACATCTTTCGGTGCAGAGTGGACAGTTTTGTTGTGTCCACATGAAATCTTGTATGTTAAGAGACCAAACTAACCTGTGGCATCTCCCCTTAAAATGAACTAGTTCTGTTTAGCTGCAGATTTTTTGACACATACTGCAGGTTTTTTCTCTGGCTTTGGCACACTTTCTGAAACTTTTGATAAGTCTGGCAAATCTTTTGCACACTTTGCAAAACTATTCACACAAGACACAAAACAGTTCAGAATGTTTGAAGAAGTAAACTCTGAACAACATGTAAAACGCCCTTGTCAAAAGGGACTGTGGTTCAAATATAAACACAGTGATCAGATTTATGAACTTATGAAACCATCATCCAGACACTGCCTGGAGAATGCTTTTTGACGCTGTTAGACGTGAGCTGTGAAGGAGTCAGACCTGTAGGACCTGTATCACACTGTTTCTGATGGTGTGAGAGTGGGGTAAGTGCTGTAAATATGTGTAAAGCATTACACAATCATTTAGGGAACAAAAAAGCACATTCTTCAAATCTCTAGCTGGTATCTAAACTGTGACTTAGACCTCAAAGTCTCTGCATGAAAACCTGGTTCACACAAGTTTTTACTACATTGTCATTTCTAGTGCTTCCGTGCCTATACATTCTATTCATATTGTGTTTCCTGTGTGTTCAGTTTTGTCCCGTGTCTTTGGTCTATGGACTTTGATAAGAATGTGCAGTGTTCAGGTACACAGACTACAGCACGTGCAGACAGGGTGTTACAATTGCCATTTGTGTTTTAATAGTTGATTGTTGTGTTTTATGTTTCAGAATTTGTGCCAAAAGTTAAACTTTAATGTCAAAGCATAGTCAAAGTCAAAACTAAGATTAGATTTGTGATTTGAAGATTTTTACATTTTTGCAACAGAGAGCACATTTTAATCACATCCTGGAGCTTTAATTCTAACACAAGAATCACATTTCAGAACATGTTTGTAGAGATAATTTGCAGATTAATTTGCATAGTTAATTGCATCCTCTACAATTTGCAAATTGTGATCATCTAAATTGCGATTTTGACTGGATCATAAATAATCTTGCAGCCCTAATCTGGACTAGGTTTTTGTGTGTGCAGGCTGGTATTTATCTCATTGTGGGGACTAAAATTTATAAAAACACTGAATTCATGGGGACAAAAATCAGTTAACAACATTTAATGTTTAATGTTCAGATATGGTTTAAAACAGGTTAAGGTTAGGTAAATAGTGACTATGGTTAAATTTTGTCCAGTTGTCAGATTTGAATTTTTCTTTTACTACGGATACTACCTGTACGACTGAGGGATTACACAGACGACTGGTTAAGGTTAGGATAAGTTTCCAGGAAATGAATGGAAGTCAATGTAATGTCCTCACAAAGCCTGGAGACCTTGTGTGTGTGCGCGTGTGTGTATGTGCGTGTACCTGGCTCTTCTCCACCGAGGCCGTGTGCTTGTCACACATAGCGCTGATCTCCATGCCCCTCTCCCTCTCCTTGTCCCCTTGTCTGAAGAACTCCTCCATGATGCGCTCGGTCCACTGGCGATACAGGGGGAGGGGCTTGGTGGGGTTACTCAGGTCCGCACAGTGCACCATGTTACGCAGCACCTACACGGAAACAAAAACGAAAATAAATGCGATCAGTCACGAGTTTGGACACACTTTTTGGTATAATGTTTCTTCTTTATTTTCATGGCTATTTACATCGTAGATTCTCACTGAAGGCATCAAAACTTATGAATGAATATGAATGTATTGTTATGATATAGTAGTAACAAAAAGTGTGAGATAACTTTTAGGTTTTAGATTCTTCTAAATATCCACCCTATACTTTGATCACTGCTTTGCATTCCATTAATGAACCCTGACAAAGCACTGAAGTGAAGTGAAAACCATTTCAGGGTTTGCAGCTCTGTAAACCAAGCAAAGGGTGGCTACCTTGAGCAATCTGATTATAAAATATAAAACATATTTTATTTTACATAAATAAATGTTACCTGGGTGTACTGGATGTAGTGTTACCTGGATGCACTGGGTGTAGTGTTACCTGGATGTGATGCGCTGGGTGTAGTGTTACCTGGA
>KN487014.1:0-13013 GCA_000787095.1 Periophthalmodon schlosseri
TTATGCTCAAATATATCAAAACAATTGGCCCTAACTGCACTTTTTGTAAAGAATGCCCCGGAACGTTAAGTCATCTTTTTTTGGAAATGCACTACATGCATTACAAAAACTTTTTGGAAAGACTGTTTAAAATTTATAAAAGGCCATATTGACTCTAACTTTTTACTAAAATTTGAGCATATAATTTTTGGTGCACATGATAAGGGTTTGGATTCAAATAAAAAAATAGCAATTAATTTCATTATTATATTTGGCAAATTTTATATTCACAAAAGTAAATTTGCTTGTACTTGTTTTTTCAAGTTTTAATTACGCAATTAGAATCCTCTATATCCACTTTCTCCAAAAGCTTAAACAAAAGAGCCACATTAACATATAAAAGTTGCTTGTCTTTAAACATCTTTGTAAAATGTTTTTTCTATGTAAGCCTCCCCCGGCCTTCAAGTTGTTATTGTTATGTTATTATGTGTTCTGTATTTTGTCATTGTAACAATGACCTTTCTATAAAAAAAAAACACATTTAAATTTATGGCTCAGAAAACACCCAACATGCTTTGTGACTGGTGGCTCCCGCAGCCGCCACCTAGTGTTGTGGAAGAAGTAGAAAATCTACTTAAATACTTTTACTTAAGTACCCGTTTAACAAATTAACAATACTTTTACTTTTTACCCTTAAAGTACATTTTTAAAGTGTAAATGTAGTGATATTGATTAAAAATGACACATATTTTGGTCACAGTAACAATACGAATCAATTTTAATTTTTCTCATGAATTTTGAGCATTTATTTTTGCTCAAAGCCGAAGCTTGAACCCGAAAACTTTAGTCAGGATGTTACCACATTTTTATCTTTAGAAATGAAACTACAATGCTACTAGGAACTGAGCTGTGTTTTGTAGAGACACAAAACGGACCAGATGTGGGGACTGTGATTATGAATAAACTAAAGTGAAACTACAATATAGCCTTGTGACACTGACATCAGCGTTATTTATGTAAACAAAAACAAAACAGGAACAGGCAGAAATAGCACGTATTTCTCTTTAAAATGTCAGATCAGCTGAATTGGCTAAGGGATTTTTATAGAATGTTCAAGGTGACTTCTTGCCAGTGGTTTTGAGTTCAAGTCCCAGCTTTGAGCCATCTAACAAGCTATTAAATGACCAGGTTAATTATGGAATTGATCCAGCCTCTTTTGATGAGTGTAATTTATAAAAACCATATTTGAGTCCCAAATAATTCTCCAAATCGGCATGAGGTGGTCTAGTTTCAGTTTAATGTAATCTGCATTTATAATTTAACTTTGTAAATGAGTAAGGCATTATACAGTCCTGTGGTTTGGCTATTCTATTGTGTATTGATTGGCATGATATTGACCCAAAAACCTGGATCAAAAATGACAAACTCAGATTTTAAGTTTTTCACAAGTGCCTTTATTAAAAATTCATCCCCACAAACTAATTTCAACATTAAATTAATATGTAATTAATTAAAAGTGCATAGTTAATATTGGTATAAGAAATGTTTTGGGTTTTTTTTGTTTTTTTTAAATTATCGATAATAGGGGTTTACAACATTATATATAAATAAATAAAATAAAATAAATTATTTTTCTGTTTGTACATCATATTTTCTTGAGAATTCATCAAATGACATAAAATTATCATTGTAATTCAACTTTGAAAACAAATTGGCCCTTTTTAAAAATCAAAATAGTCTATAGTTTACTATTCCTGTTAAAATATTGTCAAACTCCATAGTTTGCAAACCTCCATCTTCATACTTCTTGATTAAATTGCCTTGTTTGATAGTGTTTTTTTTTCCCTTCCAAATGAAATTAAAAGTTAATTTGATCAACAGATTTAATCGCTGGTTTAGAATTCCGTGGTCAATATCAAAAATCCTACTTAAAGTTTCAACTAAATAATTTGAATTCTTAAAGGTCGTTTAGGATATTTTCTCACAAGAACATTGTCAAATTGGTCGTACTTATAGAAGTTACACTAGTTTTAATGTCTGTGTTTTTAGTCATAAGATTTGGATCAAATTTAATATAATATCCTGGGTCATAGTCCGACTATTTGATCACTAGAGCCTAATGTTTTTAATCGATCCCTGTGCGTAATATGCGTGGCTAGCGTTAGCGTTAGCATCCTGTCTCGGTTGCTGGGTGACGGGAGCGGCTCCGTGGGTTAAACGCATCCCATTTCGGCGCGGCTTTTGTGGTCCACGGAGGCTACACGGAGGAGCAGCCTTCGTCGGCCGGGTCCTTCGGCTGCAGCTGTTGCACTGGGACTCGGCTATGGTTCCCAAAGGCGGTGGCACTAGTCTCGCGGGGCCACGCTGGTTACGCACAGGTTTCTCCCACAGCGAGCCGTACTGCGCGTCAAAGTCTCGCTGCTGGAAGTCAAGGCACGCGTCGTAATCATTTTCTAACGTCGTATCGGCATTTAGAGACGTCTCGAGCGCCTCGTTTTGCGGCCAAACTGCGTTAAAACTCAAAACACGCTCATCTAACTGCAAATCTTCGTAAACTTTGCCCATGAGATATTGCGTCGTGTTCGCGGGAGCCATTACTCCGAGTGGGGTTCGCTGCTGTGACCAGGCCGCAGCGCTGGTTTCTTTACACGGAAAGTGATTTTCATCAGTGTTATCGTTTTTTTTTGGTAGTTTTGCCCATTTTAGCCTCTTGTGCCCTCTTCCTCTCCTTGTGGATGTATCTTTTGATGGTTGATTTCACGATGTTGCTTCTCCAATGACTGAGGTCCGTATTACACGAACTAACTCCACGTAACTAAGAAAACGCGCCAGTCACATTTAAATTTATGGCTCAAAACACCCAACATGCTTTGCGACTGGTGGCTCCCGCAGCTGCCACCTAGTGTTGTGGGGTACTCAATTTTGTTACTTAAAAGTAGATACAAAGGCACAATGTTACTCAAATATAAGTATCACATGAAAAAAATCTACTTGAGTAAAAGTATTTAAGTATACGTTTAAAAAAAATGTACTGTAAGGGTAAAAAGTAGGCCAAAAGTATTTCACACAAGTGTTAATTTTTGTAAAGTTAAAAATGATTATTTTGAAAAAAAAAAAAAAAAAAGGCAGAAATGGTACGTTTCTCTTTAAAATTTCAGATCTGTTGAATTAGTGATTTTTCTAGAATGTTCAAGGTGACTTCTTGCCAGTGGTTTTGAGTTCAAGTCCCAGCTTTGAGCCATCTAACAAGCTATTAAAATGACCAGGTTAATTATGGAATTGATCCAGCCTCTGATGAGTGTAATTTATGAGAACCATATTCAATTCCCAAATAATTCTCCAAATTGGCATGAAGTGGTCTAGTTTCAGTTTAATGTAATCTGCATTTACAATTTAACTTCGTAAAAGAGTAGGCTACCTATTCCATAAGGCATTATACAGTCCTATGGTTTGGCTATTCTATTGTGTATTGATTGGCATGATATTGATCCAAAAACTACAAACATTTAGATTTTAAATTTCACACAAGCACCTTTATTCAAATCCATCCCCACAAACTCATTTCAACATTAAATTAATAAGTACATGGTCAATATTGGTATAACAAACGTTGCATTTCTGTCATGTGATGGCATTTCAATAGTGTTACCATGGTACACAAAAGTCACCTTTGGTCAGCCACGTGACAACTCACATCCGGGGTGTGCGTCCGTGCGTCCCGGATTGTCATGGCGACGTGGACCTGGAAAATGCTCAAGACAACAGTGACAGCGGAAAGCACTTTTACTGCATCAACACAGTAATCTTACCACCATCTCGTCTTTTTTTTGCGCAATTTACCGGGTTTACCTGCATGTCACAGATAGGCCATGTCCGAGGGGCGCACTTTTGACTCCTCTGGGCGGGTGAGGCGGCTCAGTGGCGCCCCCTAGAGGATGGGACGCTGTAGACAAAAAGCCCAACCATGAATCATGCGACATCACAAATGCAACTCAGGAAATTACAACATATCGTCTTTTAACGCAAACATTTAAACATAAATTCGAGCAGTTCACACCTTTCACTTCGACAAACTGTTCCCAAAAGCGGTGGCACCAGTCTCGCGAGGCCACGCCGGTTACGCACAGGTTTCTACCACAGCGCGCCGTACTGCGCGTCAAAGTCTCGCTCCTGGAAGTCAAGGCAAGCGTCGTAACCATTTTCTAACGTTGCGTCAGCATTTAGAGACGCGTCGAGCTCCTCACTTTGCGGCAAAACTGCGGGAAAACTCAAAACACGCTCATCCTGCTGCAAATCTTCGTAAACTTTGCTCATGAGGTACTGCGTCGTGTTCTCGGGCGCCATTGCTCCGAGTGGGAGTCGCTGCTGTAACAAGGCCGCAGCGCTGGTTTCTTTACACGCAAAGTGAATTTCATCAGTGTTACCGGTTTCTTTGGTAGTTTTGCCCATTTTAGCCACTTGTGCGCGCTTCCTCTCCTTGTGGATGTATCTTCTGATGGTAGATTTCACCAAGTTGCTTCTCCAGTGGCTGAGGCCCGTGTGTTGATCCACTGAAACACGGAGCAGTTCCAACTCAATTCTGGGGTTGACAATTTTACGCAGACAAACGGGTTTTAAGTGATGTTTTGGCTTGAAATCCATCGTTTTGCGACACATCACTGTCTACAAAAACTTAAGTTCAGGCTCCAAGTGAGTGACTCCGCAAATGTTCCTCGCTCAAAAACGCAATCTCCAAAAGCAAAACAAACCAATACAGATTGGTGCAAAAATAAAAAAGTGAATTCTGACAAAAATAAAATTAAAAAGTCCTTTAAAAAGCTTGAAAAAGTAGGTAAAGTCCTGACACGTCCTACACGAAGTGACTCCACGTAAAAACTAACATGAAACGTAGCAGTCACGTTTCTATTTATGGCTCAGAAAACACCCAACATGCTTTGCGACTGGTGGCTCCCGCAGCTGCCACCTAGTGTTGTGGAAGAAGTACTCAATTTCGTTACTTAAGTAAAAGTTACAGATAAAGAGGCACAATGTTACTCAGATAAAAGTAAAAGTATAACATGAAAAATCTACTAAAGTAAAACTATTAAGTACCCGTTTAAAATGTACTTTAAGGGTAAAAAGTAAAAGTACTGTTAATTTGTTAAAGTGTAAATGTAGTGATATTGATTAAAATGATACATATTTTGGTCAACAGGAACAACAGGAATAAATTTTTACATTTTTCTCATGAATATTGTGTTTTTTATTTTTACTCAAAGCCGAAGCTTGAATTTGAAAACTTGAGTCAGGATGTTACCACGAACATGGTAAAAATAACCCCTCAAATAATATGAAAAGTACTTTTTACTTTTCGGACAGTTCAAAAATGTAGTGGAGTAGAAAGTACAGATACTGCTCTCAAATGTAGTGAAGTAAAAGTAAAAAGTATCCACTGTAAAATGTACTTAAGTAGATACCTAGAAATTCTACTTTATTACTTGTACTTCGTTACCTTCCACCACTGAAGGGAACCAGAGACTGTGAAAAGGGAGACACATTTTTATCTTTAGAAATGAAACTACTGTGCTACTAGGAACTGAGCAGTGTTTTATATAGAGACACAAAACGGACCAGATGTGGGGCCGGGAAGTGAGATTATGAATAAACTAAAGTGAAACTACAACATAGGCTAATCATTATTTTTTATTTTCAACGCCTTTGGAAGTAGATTTGCATTTGTGACACTGACATTAGCGTTAGCGCAGATTTATGTAAAATAATAAGTAATAAGTGAACAGGCAGAAATAGCACGTGTTTATGCGTTTGTAACTACCTGTAAACACCAGCTTTACCACCAGATGGCGCTGCTCACCTTTACATCTTGGCCCACATTTTCCTGCGCACGCAAAAGCCCACATCTTGCTTTTCACCAGCAGGGGGCAGCACTTGGGTCATAAAGTGCGCACTGAGCGTCTTACTGATGTCTCATAATCTCTGTCACAGCCTCGTGTGATCGGCCAATAGTTCACACGCAACAAACGTGACGTAACTTTGATGTTCATTTTATGGTTATTTATGTTTTGATTTGTTTGTATAACGTATTTCTTATTCTGTGAAGCACTTTGAATTACTTTGTGTACCAATTGTGCTGTACAAATAAACTTTCCCATGTGTCCCGACCTGACCCGAGCGCGTGCCCATCTCAGCGTCCCCTGAAGGGACACTACGTAAAGTCATATTAAATAAAAAATAAAACGAAGAGGTTACTTTTACTTTTACTTCACTACATTTGAGAGCAGTATCTGTACTTTCTACTCCACTACATTTTTGAACTGGGCTGAAAAGTAAAAGTATTTTTTATTATTGTCTGAGACCTGCTGAAAAGGCTGAGGGTTTATTTTAACACGTTCATAATTTGAGCAAAAACAAAAATTACAAATAAAAATAGATAGGAAAACGATTGATTCAGTTGTTTCTGTTGAACACAAATCGGCACAAATCTTTATCAAAACCACTACATTTAAAGCTTTATAAGACGTAAAAATCTGCGTGAAATACTTTTAGTTTTACTCTTTAAGTACTTGTTTTAAACGGGTACTTTAATACTTTTACTTAAGTCAATTTTTTTCATGTGATACTTTTACATAAAAATTGTGTACTTCTTCCCACACTGCTGTACTGTCCTGCATTCAAGGCATAGACTGCTCTGTAAATGTCTGATTTCACTTACCCCCTACCTCCGCCCACTTCCCTGTTCAGACTCTGAGACATACAGGATGTGACACAGGCATTTTTAACAATAATAAAACTTAAATCCTCCAGGCTGTTTGCTGTAGTCAAAATCTCTGTGTTCTGCAGTTTGGCCAGAAGTCAGCGGATGTTTATCACGAAGCTGCGGACACTGGGGGCGAGGTGGGTTAAGTGTCTTGCCCAAGGACACAATGACAGCATTCATCTGTGAGAGCTGGATTCGAACCGGCAACCTTCAGATCAGTGGACAATATATATCTTTTTTACATTTAGATAATTATTGTTTGAAATCTGTTGTTGTTTTTTGGTCTATCATTACACTGCGTTTATTGAGGGTCTGTGGGGAGATCCAAGTGTAATGCTCAAGGGGCAGCGCCATGACTCCAGCCTCGTGTCCTCATTTAACAGAGAGAGCCGAGAGCCGGAGGCAGACAGCGGCTCCGGCTCTGCTAAAGAAGAATCGTTGTGTTTACACTTGAAGCTCAAATATCACGACTTTAAAAGGCCCCATATTACACTGTTTAATGGTCTATGTTCTAATGTTGTTTCCTCGTTCTTCTCTCAGACCCAAAACAAAACTATGTTCCACCTTGTGATGTCATGTGGTAATACAGGAAGTGCTCCACTGTGTTTTAAACTCCATACACCTTCACTAGAATCAATTGCCAATCTCTACTGAACTAAAGGTAAAAGGTAGATATTAACTTGAAATCTACCACTTCATGACATCACAAGGTACAACAGAGCATTTTGAGGTTTGGAGATGTAGACAGACTAATAATAAAGGGTTACTCAAACATATGTGAATGTTTTTGATGGTGTAACGCCATTATAACATGACTTAAAGCTCACAGGAGTCAGTTTTGTGAAATATAGGACCTTTAAAGCAGTTTGAACCAGATTATTTGTACTTGTACTTAAGTAAAGTATTGCAAACAACAACACACAGTAGGTATAGGTCTGGTATTGCAGTAGTTTTGAGTGTGATAACACATGATTTACACCAGTGCATTCAACTCGAAACCGTGACGGAGCGCCCCCTGAGGCCGGACACTGCCATGACAACGAGATGACAAAGACCAGAGAACATATCCGGGTCAAATGTGAGATAAAACAAACATGCAAAAGTTTGCAAATGTTCAAAGTGCCTCATGTGAAGGAGACGCCATTTTGTGAGACGTTATTTACATGAACTTAGTGCGAGTCATCCACTCTACAAGTCTGCTCCTGCTTTAAATGTGCTGTCCTCCCTGCAGGGACCGGACAGGAACGACAGAGGGAGGGAGGGAGCAGAGGGAGGGAGGAGAGAGGAGAGAGGGGAGAGGGAGGGAGGGGAGAGGGGAGAGGAGAGAGGGAGAGGGAGGGGAGAGGGGAGATGGAGGGGAGTGGAGAGGGTAGAGGGAGGTAGAGAGGAGAGAGGAGACAGGGGAGGGAGGAGAGAGGATAGAGAGAGGAGAGAAGGATGGAAGGAAAGCAGGGAGGGGAGAGGAGAGGGTAGAGGGAGGGAGGAGAGAAGGAGAGAGGGGAGAGGGAGGGCAGGGTTGGCCCAGGCATGGCAGAGAAAGGGAGAGAGGAAAGAGGGAGGGAGGGCAGGGCTGGTCTAGGCACAGCAGAAAGAGAGAGAGTTAGAGGGGGATGGAGGGAGAGAGACAGAGGAGAGAGGAAGGGCATGGTTGGCCTGGGCACTGGAGTGAGAGAGGGAGAGAGAAAGAGAGGAGAGAGAGGGAGAGAGGGCATGGTTGGACTGGCATGGCAGAGAGAGAGAGGAGAGAGTGAGAGGGAGGGAATGGTTGGCTCGGGCACGGTAGAGAGAGAGGGAGGGAGGAGAGATGAAAAGAGAGGGAGGGCATGGCTGGGGGGGGGTGGGGGGGGGGGGAGAGAGGGAGAGGAAGAGGAGAGAGACAGAGGGAGGGAGGGAGGGAGAGGCAGATGGAGAGAGACGGGGATATTTATGGCACCTGGTCACAGTTCAAGTTTCCTCCGCACTGCAGTCACTGAGGACAGAGAGAGAGGGAGAGGGAAAGAAGAGGGAAGGATGGACAGTCATAGAGAGACAGAGAAAGAGATGGAGATTGAGAGAGAGGGAGAGAGAGGGAGAACAGAGAGAAAGGAGAGAGAGAGGAGAAGAACAACTAGACAAAGGGGGAGAGACAAAGAACAGAGAGAGAGTGGGGGGAGAAGGGAGAGCTGGACAGAAAGAGAGGAGGAGAGAGGGAGGTGGTGAAGGAGAGAGAGGGAGTGATGAGAGGGAGGAAGAGGGATTGGAGAGAAAGAGAGGAGGAGAGAGGGAGGTGGTGAAGGAGAGAGAGAGCAAGACAGAGAGAGAAGGATTGATGAGAGAGATAGGAACAGGGATTGGGTGGGTGCTGGTAAGAAACAGAGAGATGGAGAAAGAGAGAGGAGGGGATCAGAAATAAAGAGAGAGAAGGGGGAGAAGGAGATGGAGCAATAGAAATAGAGAGAGAAGAGAGAGATAAAAAGAGAGAGGTGGAGAGAATGAGACAAACAGAGAGAGAGGGAGAGAAGACAGAGAGAAAGCGAGAGCGGGAGGGGAAATATAGCCAAAAGGGAAGTAAAGGGCATAGAAAGAGATGGAGAGATGGGAGCAGTGATGGAAGAATACTTTGAAAATGTATTTAGTTACAGAATACTGAATACTGAATACTGAGAGAGAGAGAGAGAGAGAAGGGGGAGAGAGAAAAGAAAGAAATACAGATACAGACATATAGAAACTATAAAGGGGAGGATGGGCACCAGAGGAAAAGAGAGAGGGGGAAAGAAGGAGAGAGAGAGAGTGAGAGGAGATATAGAGACAGAGGGAAGCTAGAGGAAGAGAGAAAGCCTGAGGAGAAGAGAGAGAGAAGAGGGGAATGACATTTTAAACGTGTGCACTGTACCATCAGTATAAACCTACCATCCCTGCACTCTTTATCTTAGACACAGAGTGCCTCCGGATGTGACTGTGCAGAAGAGAAAGAGAGAGAGGGAGGAGAGGGAGGAGAGAGGATAAGAGATGGAGAGAGAGACAGACAGAGAGAGAGAGAGGGAGGGAGAGGGAGGAGAGAGAATAAGAGATGGAGAGAAAGAGAGAGGGAGTGGAGAGGGAAGATAAGCAATGGGGAGAGGGCGAGGGAGGAGAGAGGGAATAATAGATGGAGAGAGGGAGGGAGAGGTGACAGAGAATAAGAGATGGAGAGACAGAAAGATGGAGAGAAAGAGAGGGAGTGAGAGAGAGAGGATAGAGAGAAAGAGAGGGAGTCAGAGAGAGAGGAGTGAGAGAAAGACAGAAGAGAGGGATAGAGAGAGAAAGAGTGCAAGTGAGAGATAAGAGTAGAGAGAAAGAGAGAAGAGAAGGATAGAGAGAGAAAGGGAGGGAGAGAGCTAGAGAGTGAAAGAGAGAGAGACACAGGGAGAGAGGGAGGGATGGAGAGAGCTAGAGAATGAAAGAGAGAAACACAGGGAGAGAGGGAGGGAGGGATCGTGAGATAGAGTGAAAGAGCTGCTGCATTGTGCCTCTTCATGCCGGTGACCTTCACACTTCCTTCACTGCAGACGAGGATCTGTCGTTTCACTGTTTAATGTGATCAGTCTGTCCACGCAGACTCACACTATTCTAATTTTACTCCAAAATGTAAAGATGCACTGTGGAACTTTTCTGGTCGAAGTCCCGCTACGTGCTGGTCTCCATGGTGATTAATAACAGATTATGACACTGTTATTAATCAAAAACACTGTATAAATGTATTTATAAGGGACTACTTCATAGACAGACTGAAAGAAATCAGACACACGCCACATAAAACTGATAACTCCAGAAATCAGATAATGATCAGATTTTCTTTGTGTATGTGAACACAGCCAGCGGCAGACCACTACCAGAAAAGTTACACAGTGCGCTTTTAAACGTCCTATAAATTACGCAAAATGAACTCTTGTGAACTTTAAGCCATGTTATAATGTTGTTACCTCCTCAAAAACATATCTGGAGTTGTGTTTCGTTCCATTCACACGTTTGAGTAACACTTTATTATTAGTCTGTCTACATCTCCAAAGCTCAAAATGCTCTGTTCCACCTTGTGATGTCATGAAGTGGTAGTCGCAGTAAACATCGGCAATAGGCCCTTTTCATGGATCAAATCAATATTTAAATACCAGGGAGTGGACAGCAAGATACAGATCGATAATCACAGACGGCATGTTAAGACCTTTACTACGATGTAAATACTTCAGTGGAGGAAGAGGAGGTATTTGTGTCTTGAAGCTAATGCTAAAGCTAACTGAAATTAAAATGTAGCTAATGCTAACTGAAATTAAAATGAATTAGTGATGTTAATCTGAATGATTTTGCACAGAAAAACAATGGTCTTGTCATTAGATGTATTTTCATAAAGTGTTTTGTCCTATTTTGAGATTTAGATTAGGTTAGCATTAGCATTAGCATTAGCTTTGAGACTCAAAAACCTGCTTTTACAAACACACACGTTTCCCCTGGTTAAGCGCTTACATCGTCGTAAAGCTCTTAACATGGCGTCTGTGATCATCCATCTGTAACTTGCTGTCCGCTGTCTGATATTTAAATAGTGATTTATTTTTTAGCCAGACTCTGCTAACTCCTCATAGAGAATGAATGGAGCAGGAAGAGCAGCTCCGCACTTTCGAAAGAACCGGATCTGTCCGGAAGTGCCATCTGCAGCGTTTGATTTGATCTGAAGCCAAACTCTTGCCATTGCCGCGTGTTTGAGGTAAACAAGCCGACGTGGCGTCTGACACAGAGTTACAGACGTGATGAACCTACTGAGGCTGATCTCACAATAATGTGACGGACTGGACCAAAGCCAAACGCAGTGAGACTGGGGCCGTGCGCAGCAGATGTGATGTAAACAGCAGGATTACATGAAAGGTGAGGCTTAAACTGACACACAGCAGGAATAGTGGCACGAGGAACATCAAGACGGGACTGGATTTCTCGCCATGTTTCGCTGTAGCAGAGCCTCATCAATGGTTCAATCACATCTGTATCTTTGGCTTTAGTTCAGTAATGTCCCGTATCTTTGTTCCATACATGATATCTTTAACACAGCCCCATAAAACCCATGATACACACTGTGCTTCTCTTGAGGAGGAGACATTTCTCAGGGGTTCATTCAAAAGGTGCCTCTTTAATCAACACGATGCCTGACATACAAAAACGCAAAGTGATTAAATACTTTTATAACCACTGAGTACAACAGAATAAATCTAATTCATATATCTTATCAATTTCGTGTTGAGCGTTTTCAGTTTGAGCGACTCCAGGTCTGTTTGTGATGAGGAAACAACATTATAACAGATCAGAAAACAGCGTAATATGGGCCCTTTAAAGTTCTTTTATCTTAATTACATTTGTCTGGAAGCGTCTGTCGTTTATCTTCACGCAAACGTCACTTTCTCTATTAGATCACAGTCTACAACGTGAAAGGGCATCTGGAAATCTGGGTGAGTGATTTAACATTGGACTTCAGCTGGCCTGGAGTGCGCGTTTTTTTTCTGCGGGAGGAAGAAGGGGAGGAGGAGGCGGAGGAGGCGGAGGAGGGAGCTGATTTGTGGTTAGCTGCTGGATTTGCATCTCGAGAGCTTTTACCGTAATGGGATTAAAACTGACAAAGCAAAAAGCGGGTTTGGTTTCTGTCTGTTTGCATAACTCGTTTCCCATAATATTTCCAGTAATCACAATATCGTTGGCATAGAAAGACAGAAAAAGTCTTTGTGCGCTAAAGTCCGGGGTAAACACGGCTCCTTTAAGACGTGTGTGGAGTATGTGGTAGATTATATGTCTTAGTGAAGCTACGGGCAAAATGCTGTTTATGAATGTTTTATAAATAGAATTGGCCCTGCAGTTTTCAGATTACGCACTGAGCCAGTTTACTGTTCATTTCATTGAAGTTATGCGGCGCCGTGTTGCACTTTTCACTCCTTTAACTTTAAAGGCACACTGCGGAACTTTTCTGGTGCAGGGACCAGAACCTGCTTCATCTCCTCTGCATTACAGCCTGGGCTAGAATAATGAAGGAGAGAGTTTATAACAGACTGTGGAACATTCAAGGCAATTCAAGGGGGGTGAGGGCAGAGAGGTGAGGGCAGAGGGCTCAGGGGTGAGGGCAGAGGGGTGAGGGCAGAGGGGAGAGGGGTGAGGGCAGAGGGGAGAGAGGGGAGGGCAGAGGGGGGAGGGCAGAGGGGTGAGGGCAGAGGGCTAAGGGGTGAGGGCAGAGGGGTGAGGGCAGAGGGGAGAGGGGTGAGGGGAGAGGGGGGAGGGGGGAGGGCGGAGG
>KN487016.1:0-15121 GCA_000787095.1 Periophthalmodon schlosseri
GGTCAGAGGAGCAGATGGTGCAGATTGTCAGTCTCACTTCTGTCAGCCTGCCCCAGGGCAGCTGTGGCAGCAGCTACCACCACAGTGAGTGGTGTATGAAGACTGCACTGTGAAGCCCTGTGAGTGTTGTGAAAGGCACTGTATAAATCCAGTGGTTAATGAATAATTAAAGTTAATGAGCTCACATGCTTTGACAGATTGGAAGAGCTGATCATTAACAATTAGAAAGGGCTCAATCTCGATCTCAATTAAAATGTGATTAATTGCAAATCATATCTGAAGGAGCCGTGCAAGAAGCACAAAGGTTTAAATGGTTTCATGGTCAATATAAATCTGTCGTCACTTTTAGACTTGACAGTGAGAAGAATCATCAAAGACTCAAGCAATAACTTTGTACACAAACATTTGCAAGAATGTAAAAGCATGTTGTCCAAAAACTACTCAGAGAAGTACAAAGTGACTCAAGTATTAATACTCATAATATTATTCTATAGTTCTATGATTGTTCTGTCTTTGAATGCCCTGAAAAGCGCTACAGAAATAAAATGTGTTTTTAGTATTATGTAACTGAATACTACCTGCCTTTGCACACAGCACTAATAAACCTAATGCAGTGACTTGTGTGCATAAGCCAGGCCTGATGCCACACAGCCACTCTCCATAATTGTAGAAGAATCCAGTTTATGTGGCTCCCTCGTCATAAATGATCCAATCAGAGCCCCCGTCTGCGGCACCCGGAGCGGGATTATTGCACAGAATGATTCCAGCAAACTGCACACTGAGGCTGGATGTAAATATGCTTTTATGACATAGGAAGCTTCATTTACCGAGTGCTGCTCCGAGATCTCAGAGGACCAACTCAAGTCAATGCATTTTTCTCTATTAGATTTAGATTTATGACAAGTTTGACCTGTGGTTTGTGATCGTACGGGGTTTATTCCAACAGTGAGTGAGGCCGTATGGTGGGTTATACTTGAAGGCGCTCTACTGCATTTTTACCGTCTTAAAAACGTGAAAAACAGAACTAGGTTTGCACTGGTCCACAGTTATTCCTCACTTACCTTATGCATTCAGAGCATTCTAGTCATTCACGGCGATGAGTTTATAAGTGCTAAAGCTAACCACAACTAGCATACCTGATTATCGGACAATAAACGTTTGATAATTAGATGCAGACAGTACACATTGAACTTATTTTGACCTCAAGAGCTGCTTATACAATATATCTGTTCAGGGGAAAGACACATTTTGCTCAAGTATGGGAAAAATCAGGTACAGGACCTTTAAAAATAAACAATGTAACTTTCTTTGGTGGAAGGTCCGCAATTGGTCCGGGAAGTTCCACAGTATGGCATTAATCATATTTATCTCCACGTATGCGGACAGTGACACCACTCAGCCAAGTTACAGGTCAGGTCTGTGGATAGGCGACCCCCTCACACTGTGAATGCATGTTTTCCAAGGTATTTTTAGGCACTTGAACACCTGCTAGAATAAATACAAGACAGATATCCCCATGGACACAAGCTGGTATAGCGAATCCTCCACTAGAAAAGTTACACAGTGCACCTTTAATGCATGGATGGTTAGATACTTAATGCTGGCGTATCTGACTTTATTTTATTTTTTATTTTTTTTGCAGTGTTTTCAATAGAAGTTTGACATAAATAAAAATATTGGCAATGTATTTTTTTCTGATGACAAATCAATGTAAAATATATATAAGATAAATCTGGGTAATTATGGGGCTCAATGCATGTACTGACCTTGTTCCACTGGAGTCTAAAGTCTTTGGGTCATGTCCTCAGGTCCAGATACAGAGCTCTCTACTCCATCCATGCAGTATTCACTGCTTAAGTGAGTGCTAAGTGTTACATTTAGTTTAGGGTCAGCAGACCTTTGTGGAGCTGCATTAGCGAGGCAGGCAAAGACAATAGAACAAGGTCAAATCTAATACCACAGGGCTAACTCTCACTTTAGCCTGTCAACAAGGAATTACTGTATTCAAAATCAGCTCCTTCCAAACAAACGAGCAGAAAGGTACAGGTCAGCTTAAATGCACGACCAGTCAGAAGTTTGGAAACACTTTTTCAGTTATGTTTCTTCTTTATTCCCATGATTATTTACACTGTAGATTCTCACTGACGCATCAAAACTATGAATGACACATGTGGAATGTAACAAACAAGAGATGAAGTCAAAATAACTCCAAACTTTAAATAGCTTTTACTCTTTGCTTTGAGCACTGTTTTGCACTTAGCATTTCTCGACTCTGACCCACAGCTGTGAAGTGAAAACCATTTCAGGAGACTTCATCATGAAGCTCATTGAGAGAAGGACAAGGGTTTGCAGCGCTGTCAACAAAGCAAAGGGTGGAAACTTTGAGGATTTGAATATAAAAATGTTTAACTTTTTTTCTTCACTACATATCTGGCATCATATATTTGATGTATGTATAAAATGTAGAAAGTAGTAAACATAAAGAAAAGAAAAAAACATTGATTTGAAGAAGAGGGTGTGTCCAAACCTTTGACTGGTAGTGAATGTTAACTAAAACTAACAGAACCTGATTTTAATCTTCAGAAATAATCACTTGGAAAGAGGACTCAAAACCACCTCAATATATTCAGTTTGAGTAAAAGTACAGCACTTGTTTGTTAGCAATCCTGCCTCACAACGAGAGGGTCTCAAGTTTTTTGTTTTTGTTTTTTTTTTTCTCAGTTTGGTTGTGTGATTGCACAGAAAAACATGTGCTCCTTACACTGAGCGAACTTGCATCTCCACAACCCCGACTCTTACTCGGCCTGGAGGAGGGCCTCTTCCTGCTTGTATCCATGGAAATGTTCCTTTGGCTATAATATTCCACAGTATGGCATAAAATGTATTTCCATGGCAAGTGTTCCAAAGTTTGGCGTGCCATCTCCAGAAAGGGGCGACAGTAGCTCAGTTGGTAGAGTGTTTGTCCCCGATCTGAAGGTTGGTGATTCGAATCCCGCTCTCAACATAAACATCACTGGTAGAGCGGTCAGATCCACTGATCCACAGGTTGGCGGTGCGATTCCAGCTACCCCAGATGAATGCTGTCGTTGTGTCCTTGGGCAAGACACTAAACCCACCTTGCCCCCAGTTACTGAGTACGCTGGTGTATGAATGTGAGTGTGAATGGGTGAGTGGTTCCTTGATGTAAAGTGCTTTGAGATCCTTGAAGGTGGAAAAGCGCTATATAAAAATGTGAACATTTACCATTTACCAAAGTCACAGACTGTACTTTAAAGTATTTGTTCATTATAAGGACAACTAACTCAGTCCATATGTCTTCTCATCCCAGCGAACCCCTCAGATGAGTGAAGTGGACTTGGGTAGACGTACCGAGTGCTGAGGAGTGCTATGTAGTGCGCTGACTGGATGCTAACAGAAGGTACAGGGTCGGCCAAACCACTGTCTCCTCACATCAGAACAGCAGACAGAAACAGACACTGGCTTCAACAAATACAGACTGTCAAAACAATCATTTTGAACAATAGCAGCTGATGGGGCTCTGATTCCCCCATCGCCAAAGAAAATTTGACTAGAATTTCATAAAAAGTCATGAATTTCCTGAATATTGGCGGTCAAACAGTTATGATCACACAGTCTGTTCATTGTGTCGATGAAACTGGAAAGAAATGTGATTTGATTCATTTGGACAAGAACTAGAGCCAGATCCAGCTCCCCGATCTGCAGTGGTCAGTTAAACAGGGGGTTGGTCCTGGTTCCATCCTGGTCTTGTGGTCTTGTTCCTGGTCTACAGTGGTCAGTCTAGAGGTGCTTTAGATCTGGTTTAGTTCTGGACTGTGATCTCATCCTGTGGCCATGTGCTGATTTGATAAAGCCTCCATTATGATTCACAGTATCCTCTTGAATGCAGCTCTATGTTCAAACAAAATACTTTTTCCCACCTACAGCCTCAGCTATGCTCTGAGTGACTGACAGGTGGATTTAACCAATTGCAATGAAGTGTGAAGGTCCAGAAGAAGCAGATAACTTAAGCTAAGTTATCTCTTCTAGGCCATATAGAGGTACTAAGTTTACGTGACATTTTAATCGTGATCTGACTAGAAAGAAAGAACACTGTGATATTAAGGGAAGTATTATGCTAAACTAACTTTTTGGAGCTTTCTACCATGTTATAACTCATCAAAAACAATTCTGAAGTGGTTTTATACGTCATCTATGCATGTTTGAATAATCTAGTGATCTCTCCCGGGCCCTATTCGAACCCTCCTTACGGTTAACAGTACGATATTAAAAGCTCAGCCCATAACCCTACGTCACCCATGCTCCTACATGACAAATTTCCATAAATATACAAAGGCACGATACAAAACTATATACTACAACTTCACAAACCTGATGCGATGTGCAGTAGTTTGATTAGCGAAATGCACACTGTGTTGAAATCATAGACTGTATATATAAATGGACACAGCTAATGTGCTAGCCGCGGCATTGAAAATAGGAAGTGAGCATGAGCGCACTTCCGGCTCCATCGACTCTGGCTCCAGTTCACTTTCTATTGAAAAACTGTGGACCCTCTCTCTGTAACTGCTGCTGTCAGACTCATCATTTTGGTCTTAAAATGTTTGTAACCCACTCTACATGATCCTGGTATTTTTATTTCACTATTGTGGCCATAACGCAAGATATAAACATTAATAACAGTCAAATCAGGCGCCTTCTTTACCCGAGGTCACTCCCACTAGCGTTAGAAACAGGTTTGATTGACAGCATTGTTAAGCACCCGCTTCCTGATAAACTGGCTCCAAATTGGCCCCTATAACTGCTCTAGCCTCGATGAGCTTCATTTGACTGGAGCTGAAGACTATGGGTGACGTCACATTCACTTAGTCCACTTCTTTATACAGGCTATGGTTGAAATGATTGGGTTGTGATAGCGCTTTGAAGGGGTAGTGACTTTTTAATACATTATTTTGTGCATTTTCAAAACAATAAAATGTCTAAATATGTTGTATGTTAGCAGCATAGCCAGTATATAGAAGTGGCCTAAGTGAGTGTGACGTCACCCACAGCGTTCGGCTCCAGTCAAATGAAGCTCATCGAGGCTAGAGCAGTTATAGGGGTGAATTTGGAGCCAAGTTCCAACTGCGAGTATCATAGCAACCAAAGAGCCAATCCGGAGCCAGGCTGTTGACGGTAACGCCCCAGTCAAACCTGTTGCTAACGCTAGCAGGAGCGCCCTCAGGGAAAGAAGGCTCCTGATTTGTCTGTTATTAATGTTCTTATCTTGATTTCCGGACACAATAGCGAAATAAAAATACCAGGATTATGTAGAGCGGGTTAATACGTACATTTTAAGAACAAAATGACAAGGCTCACTTACATTTTAAAACAAAATGACAAGGCTCACTGCAGCATTTACAGAGAGAGGGGTGACAATTTCTCAGTGTTGATGGAGCCCATGCTCACTTCCTATTTGGAACGCGGCGGCTGGCAGGTTAGCTATGTCCAGTTATATATAGAGTCTATAGTTTGCAGTTAATACCCCATGACACAAGAGTAATACTACTACTTTAATTTGACATATCGCCCAAACAAATGTCAATGCATTTTTCCAGCATAAACATTTAGTAACTGTATGTTTTTCCATGGTCATTGTCAGTGTCAGAATGCAGTGTGCAGTGTGTACAGAGCTCTGATCCCAGTTATAAAGACTCAGATGAATCTTCGTTCAAACACGGCATTTCCATGGAGACGGGGACACAAACAGCTCAGGTCTGGGCCTGACTTTGTCTCTGTACTATGGTAATGTAGTAATGCACACAGACACATGCAACGTGATCACCAAGAAAGGTAGAAAAAAACATAATCTTTGCAATAGTTACTGATTCAAAACATTGGTCCAGGGTCTAGTTGTTGTCACGATCCTAAAATTTCAAACTTGATTTCAATACTAAGGAATAGACTTGATACTCAAACAAGATGAATATTTGTAGTCTATACAGGTGTAGTAGTGTTAATGGTCACATTTTAATAAAGTGCTTTTCCACCTTCAAGGCTCAAAGCACTTTACATCAAGGAACCACTCACCCATTCACACACACATTCACACACCAGTGTAGGCAGACACTGGGGGCGAGGTGGGTTAAGTGTCTTGCCCAAGGACACAACAACAGTATTCATCTGTGGGAGCTGGAATCACACCGCCAACCTGTGGGTCAGTGGATCTGATCACTCAACCAGTGGTGTTTATATCGAGAGTGAGATTCAAACCCCCAACTTTCAGATCAGTGGACAAACACTCTACCAACTGAGCTACTGTCCTTTAAGACAAAATACGTATGTGAAGATGCACCAACAACTGGAGACACAATATAGCATTTAACTTAACTATCTTTCATTTATTCAGTTACAGGTGTTTTCCTTAAAAATACCATTAAAGAGTTTTTACTGTGAGTCGACCCTCCTCTCCAGAGATCTGATTTGTAGCTTGGCCTGGTCTCCTGCTGGTCTCCATGGAGATAGATAAGTTTAATGCCATATGTACTGTGTTATCATTCCAGCCAAAACAAGAACATCTCCATAGGAACAAGCACTAGCACTTGTCCCCCTGCAGAAAAGTGCCATAGTGTGCCTTTTTAGAATTTTTGCCATGTGCTATTTACAATTAGGCTTGAAATAGCATTTGGAATTGGTAATTGTAAAATGCATGTCTATTTGAACAAAGATCCCCATATGCTTCCATATAGTACTTCACATATGTTTTACACTATCTTCCTTTTGGATACTAACCCTTCAAACCTGTGTATTGTGAAGGGAGCTATAGACAGTGGCCTTGGAGACTTGGACCTGATTCAACACAAGAGTTCACACAGAGACTGAGGCTTTCAACACTACAGCCCATCCCATAATGGACCAATGACTCTAACATAATACTTTATACTGCTTAGAGACAGAAGAGAATAGGAAACAAACAAACAAACAAACCAAATAGCGGCATAGGTCCATTTAAAACATTCAAAACAGGACCAGGTGTGATCATAAATGTTTATCACCACATTATTAAAGTACATTAGTGGAACCAATCTATCCAGTTTTGCATGTCCTTGAAATGTATTACATTTTTGGGAAGCAAAATAACCGCAAGATTTTTCCCCATTTCAGTTCTAGTGAAATGGGGAAAATCTAGGGAAATTTCACTTTTTAGACAAGGAGAATCATGAGATCTTGGATTAAAAGTTCAACACACAGGTGAGATATTGAGTCTGTCATTGTAGTTCCTTATAAATACATTTATAGTGTTACTACTTTTCCATAGAGTGAATAGTGCTGGGTTTTAAATTAAACTTAAATATGTACAGATCATGTGCATTTCACATTTTACAACTTAATAATAAATATGGAAATCCAGAAGTGCAAAGTACTCAGTTCTTTAAGTACATTTACTTAAGTAGTAGTAGTAGTAGTAGTAGTTTTTAGACACCATTCTTACTACTACTTGAGTAATATATTTTAGAGTTGTCTTAACTGAGCAAGGGGGGAAGGGGGGGGCTTAGGAGGGCCACTATTTAACCAGAAGAATCCCATTGAAATTGAGAATCCCACCTTAATTTTTCAAGGCCGCAAAGTTTAACACTTAGTTACATTCGTATGAACAAAATAACAAGAGGACTATAGATTAAGTTAAGCAAGTGTATATTATCTCTATGGAAACAAGCAGGTGGTGGACCCCTCTACAAAAAGTTACAGAGTGCATCTTTAACTCTAGACAAGCCAAAAGGACTAAAGTAAACTCCTGCTAGCAAAGCCTACCTTCCATAACATAACATCTGACATCACTGTTCAAATCCAAAGTCTCTAATGATTTTCCATCCAATTAAAACCCCAGATTCACAAAGTCATGTTTTAGGTTGTGTTTCTGCCTCGGCGAGCTGTCTTAGTCCTGCTCACTGCACAATAAACTGCTCCTGTTTAGGTCCTTGAAGTTTCCTCCCGGTGGATACGACTTTGCTCTCTCCTCTCCAGTCTTTGTCAGCACATCAGAATAATTAGGACCAAGGAAAACACGCGCGTATATCGTATCGGCGCGGGGGACACATGAATATTCAGTGTAGCATATGGCAAGGAGCACAGCGATCTGAAGCTAATGAGGAGGTTTGATGAGAGGCGTGTGGGGTTTTGGTACGGGCGGAGGGGACAGAGGAGGTGACCTGTTGTAGCGAACGGAGCAGATTGTTACTGAAGAGGAAATACTGCGTCACTGAACATCACGGATCACTGGGCTTAAACTTGGCTTGTGGAGATCTGGAGGGAGACTTAGTTTGAAATCTGTGCCAACATATATTTAAAGCATATTTGATGTTTTTTTTCTTCACATTACATACTTCTATAGGGCTGCAATCGACTACAGAAATTCTAGGTGAACCAAACACTTGCCCTCGGTTATCCATCCATCCATTTTCTTCCACTTTCTCCGGGGCCAAGTTGCAGAGGCACCAGTCTGAGTAGGGAGGTCAAGACTTCCCTTTCTAAGCACACTTGCTCCAGCTCTTCCAGGAGGATCCCGAGCCGTTCCCAGGCCAGCTGAGAGACGTAGCCCCTCCAGCGTGTCCTGGGTCTTCCCCAGGGCCTCCTTCCAGCGAGACATGCCCGGAACACCTCCCCAGGGAGACGTCCAGGAGGCATCTGGAACAGATGCCCGAGCCACCTCAGCTGGCTCCTCTCGACATGGAGGAGCAGTGGCTCTACTCCGAGCTCCTCCAGTGTGACTGAGCTCCTCACCCTATCTCTAAGGGAGCACCCAGCTGCCCAGTAAAAATAATTTCTCAACTAATAAAAAATCTGACTAAGACATTGACTGATTAAGGACTACAGCTTTACTTAGATTTAAACAAATGTCTTAATATTAGAAACAGGCCCATTGACTGACTCATTGTTTGACTTTGCTTCTCTGAATCCTTAAGTGTATGATCCTGTGAAAACAAAATATAACATGGTTAAAGGCTCAGTTTTCAGTTGTATTGGGGACAACAGAAGTTGGTAGTTGGTAGAGGGGTCATTGTGCACATACCACAGATTGAGAAGCACTGTACTGGAGTTTAGATTGGGCCAACAAAGTCCCAAGACCAGCAGAGCTGTTGGAATAAGTGCAGCCTGATAGCTTTATTTTCTAAAATGCTTTACAGTTTACTCCAGTACCAAAAGTGCTTCTCTTTCAGGTACTTCTCTTAGCCCCCTTCACTCTTTGCTTTTCCCATTCATTTCTCTGGGGCACTAGAGGAAAGTCTCGCCACTTTAATATGATATAAAGTAAGTTGTCTTGGGAGTCTTGAAAATAGCTTTGTAGTCTATATAAAACTTATTTGCTGTCAAGATCTGCAGCTCCATGCGGAATAATACAACTGAAATGACAATGGCGGACTTCCACAATATGATCAACAGTGGTACAGTAGCCAAACATATTACTCAAGTAAGAGTAACGTTACTTCAAAATAATATTACTCAAACAGAAGTACAAAGTAGTGGTCCAAGAAATTACTAGTAAGAGTAAAAAAGCATTTGGGAAAAGTACTACTCAAGTAAGAGTAACGTTACTTCAAAATAATATTACTCAAACAGAAGTACAAAGTAGTGGTCCAAGAAATTACTAGTAAGAGTAAAAAAGCATTTGGGAAAAGTACTACTCAAGTAAGAGTAACGTTACTTCAAAATAATATTACTCAAACAGAAGTACAAAGTAGTGGTCCAAGAAATTACTAGTAAGAGTAAAAAAGCATTTGGGAAAAGTACTACTCAAGTAAGAGTAACGTTACTTCAAAATAATATTACTCAAACAGAAGTACAAAGTAGTGGTCCAAGAAATTACTAGTAAGAGTAAAAAAGCATTTGGGAAAAGTACTACTCAAGTAAGAGTAACTTAAAGAGTAATTGTCTTGACAGTTACTCTGACAGAAAATTCTAAATCATATATGAAGGAGCTGCAAGAAAGACAAATGTTCAAATCATATCATATTGCCAACATAAAGCTTTTGTCACATGTAGACTTACTCACAGTGGGAAGAGTGGCCGCAATGTTTACTGTACTGTTACTTCAATAAAAATAATCCTCAAGTAGGAGTAAATGTATGCTGCTAGAAAAGTACTCAGAAAAGTACCATTTCTTCAAAAAAGTTACTCAAGTAAATGTATCTACCCACCTCTGAAGATCAGTACTCAGTACATTACCGGTTTACATTCCTTTTTAATGCTCACACTGCATATTTAGCTACTTCATTTAGTTGGGAATCATCTAATTCAAATTATTTTTTACATGATTGCACGGCCCTAACTTGTTTTAGCAACACTTTTACCTAGAACTTCTTGGACAGAACATTGTCCATTCACCCCAACCAAAAAGCCAGAAAGCCCCTCTTTATAATACCACTGAAGACAAGCCCACAGCTAAACCCGACCTTGCATATGTTCTGCCCGCAGCCCAGAGACATCCCATAATGCACTGGGGGAGCATAAAGCACAGTTTCATATGACCGCTTGTCCGTCCAAAACGTTTTGGCCTGTTCCCACTGGGCCAATGGGCTCTTGGGTTTCACATTGTAAACAGCTGACCACATCCTGACTTTGGGGTCCTGTCTCTAACTGTCCTATGTTGAGTTATGGAGCATCGTCACGGTAAATATCTGAAAAGACACTAAGTAGAGCCTCTTCAGTGGTTTGGGCCTTGGGTTTTCCCTCATGACGAATGGACAGCGGAGAGTGAAGACAGAGAGGAACGTGAAACCAATCAGATTTACAATGAGAAGTCATGGGAGATGTTTGAAATCACAGTGTATTTGCTGAAGACACAAGTCACAAGTGAAAGGCCAAACTTGTGTCAATTTACAAATCCGGCAGTAAAGTAGAAAACGTTTTTTCATTCCATTACTCACAAAATCTGTTGAAATGTATGTTATTCTCTTAACATTCAGTATGGATTTCCAGTGGTGGCTGACTTAGTTTTCTATGTGGCGTGGGCCTGTTGATACTGATGTCATCAACATTCTCTGGGGGTGTGATGCTAACTAGAGGTTCTGCTCTGTTTGAAGCTCTGTTAGGCTTTAATCTGAGCTTTATTTTAACACAATCTGACCAGAAAGAACTGACTTAGTTGGAACTACAGCAGGTGAGCTGATTTGTGCTGTTAAACAAGTCTCTCACATAAAATTACAGTCACAAGCTAGCTAGGATTAGCCAACAGTTTTTCACTTAGTCACTCTCACCTTTTTGTTGAAAATCAAACACCTAAACAGGACCATGAACACTCAAATTGATCACAGGCTCCTGAAAATGTGTTATTTAAATTCATTTGTTGAGTTTTCAGACTTAAAACATTTTGACAGTGTTTGCTAATGTGTGCATTGTGTCTCTATGGTAACTGCTGAACATTCCACCATAGAGATACATGTAGAACACCCCCAGCATGATGTCACTGCAAAGTATCAATTGTGCCTGTTTTAGGGATAAGTTGACTATTCATAGCCATAATCTTGCCACGTGTTCCACTGATATTAAAGCAGGCAAAAGTTGCAGTTGTTAAGGTTGCACTATGTAATTTCCCTGGTTATTGGTCTTTGTCTAGAATGTTTCACAGTATGGCATTAAACTTATCTCCATGGAGTAGCAGGTTGTTCCACCACGCCAATTCACATGCCAGATCTGTGGAGAGGTGACCGCACTCACAGTAAGAATGTATGTAGAACACAGAAAGGTATTTTTGAGCAATGGAAACAATGAAATAAACAGTACAGATAGATGTGTTGAATGTCATTATGTGGAATAATCTAGAAAAAAACAATATTTAGTTGGCGGCAAGAAGTGAGCAGATTTCTACTAGAAAAGTTATACAGTTTGCTTTTAATTGGCCTTTATTTGTGTTAGGTTACTGCTAACATACTACTTTTGGACACTTTCATGTTATACAATTTAAAATGTATGTAAACTAGTGAAAAAGTCTGACTGATATGCTCTCTGAATGTGTAAGGACTTCCACTTGCAGAAGCACTGAAGAGTGAGGCAGTTTTAATCAGGCTAATGACAATAACAGTAAAGACAATTTGACACTGAAATAATCTAAATGAATCTGGTAAAAATGTCTTTACAAACGCAGAGGAGCACTCCTGGATTACCCCCATATCTGTGTTGACAAGAAAACAACATTAAAACAGGGTTTAAAAAGTCAGTTTGGCTCAATATAGGATCTTTTGAATGGTCTTATTTTGTAGTGGTTGTATCAATATTGTGGGATCAGGAATATGAGAGACATCACCAGCATATTTTATCATCTCTACAGGTTAGCTACTTGTTTAAAATCCCTTCAGTCTTTCTTTACTACTACTTTTTGTGAGTTTGAAAACTTGCAAACAGATTCAAAAGCATCTCAAACAAAAGACTGTCCCCACTGACCTGACATCAGCAGCATTTAAACATTTAAATAGAGTCTTTGGAGTCATGTAATCCTCATATCAGCAGCTGTACATAAGCAAAAGTGACACAGCTGTGGTCCAACAAAAAGAAAGAACCCGACGACACAGAACCCTGATTATACAAGCCTCCATTATAAGGCTAAAGTTAATCCAGGTAAACAGTGGGCTGCTTTCACTGAGGCTGTGTCCAATCAGGCAGAACCGGTGAAGTGAAGTAATGAGGACTATTATAATGGGCTTTAAGAGATACGTTACTGTCTTTGTAAGAACATTCATCCTCCAGTGCTGCTCTGGCCACGCACAGCACTATGTATGGGGCCGCAGTGGCTCAGTGGTTAGAGCAGTGGTCCCCAATCCAGAGGTCTGTGGTTGTGTCCTTAGGCAAGACACTTCACCCGCACTGACTAGTAAAAATGTGGTGTGTGCTCGTCAGAGGGGGGTGATTGCACAGATTGGCAGCCTCGCTTCCGTCAGTCTACCCCAGGGCAGCTGTGGCTACTGTAGTATAGATTACCACAACCAAGTGTGGAGTGAATGAATAGACTACACTTTGAGAGGCTTGTAAAACCAGTTCCAGTTATGATTAATATGTAACTGTAATATTCCACAGTACGGCATTAAACTCTCCATAGAGACATGCAGGTGCCACCATGTTCGATTACAGGTCAGCTCTGTGGAGAGGCAAATCCACTCACAGTTTTTCAAGGTATTCTTGAGCAATAAAAACACTGTGATAGAATAAATGCAAGATAGCTAAGTTAATGCCATACTGTGGAACATTCCATGTAGTAAGTATTAGCATCTCCAAGAAGCAAGTGGTGCACCAGCCACTAGGAAAGTTACAAAGTTCAACTTTAATGTTTTAGGCAACAACTGTGTGCCTAAACACCAAGTTCAGTGACAAGCTGCTTTATTTTTTCCTATGGTAACTTGACCATGACATTTTCCTTTTGTTTTTGGACAAACATTCATACTGATGCTAAAAGGATTTATGCTACCGCTACCTCTTTTTCTTTACATCACATTGCAACATGCAAAATAATACTACAAAAAAATCTGTATCGGGAAGCATTACCAAAAATAAAAGACTGGTAAATAAAATGGTCAGTGGTCACATTTATATAGCACAGTTCTACCTTCAAGGCCATTCACACACACATTCACACACACATTCATGCACCAGTGTACACACACAGTGGAGGGATAGGTGGCTTAAATGTCTTGCCCAAGGACACAACAACACAGACCTTTGGCTCAGAGAACGAGCACTCTACAAATTGAGCTACCGTCGCCCCATTTGCATTGAATTGGACCAAAAGAAATAAGCTTAAAACCTTGAGGCATCTCCAATTCACTCGTTCACAACAAAGCTGAAAACAATTATTGACTTCTTGTGTCGACATCTGTAAACCACAACAATAAATCATATGAGAAAAACAGCACAAAACCACAGATGTGTGCTCTCATTATTGGACTTACCACATGAAAGCCATTATAACACACAACGTTTAGAAGATGCTTAATCATAAAAAGTCACAAATTTGGGGAACAAAGAGCTTTTATAACTGTACTGTACAACAATAAACATGAGAATCCGCTGCAGTTTACAACATTTTAAACATCCTAAGGCCAAGTCTCCTTTGCAGAGCTGTGAGAACACCACAAAACACCAGCTAAACACAGAGCACATGTGTAAAGAGCTCACGGACCATGTGTCTGTGTGGAGTATGTGTCCATGTGTCAGTACAGCTCCAGTCACACACAACATGACCACAGATACGACACACAACAGATTAGTATCACATTACTGCAGCTTGCTCTATAAACACAGTTTTGTCAATAACACATTTATTTAAAGCCACAGTGTGTGACTTTTTAGCAAAAAATAGACACAGTTTTCCTTTTTTCTGCGTGTTAATTGCACTGAAACAAGAATAAAAACATGCGTCTTTACTGTGAGCAGGCTTGCATCATCACAAATCTGGCTCTTATTTGGCCAGAGCAGAGTTTTGCCGTCACTGTAATGTTAACAACAACTAGCACGCTAACATGCACTTCCTGATTATCGGACATCAAAATGCTTTCTAATTAGACGCAGACAGTACACATCTGACTTATCCTGACCTCAAGAGCTGCTTATACAGTATATCTGCACTGGGGCAAGACACGTTTTACATGTAAAAATCAGGCACAGGACCTTTAACATCTCCTGTATAATGAAACATGTGGACTCAAATTAAAGCCATCGTTTCATCGTGTTTCTCATCTAAACTAAATGACAAGCTCCTCTCTTCATCATTGTTGTGCCGGCTGCAGTAGTTTTGGGTTGAACCAAAGGGACATCTTCTCTTTTTCAGATTAATGTGTTTTTAAAAGCCATGGAAGAAATACTTACTATCAGTTAGTACTTACAAAATGTACCCTGCATACACTGTATATATAAATGGACATAGCTAACCTGCTAGCTGCCATGTTCCAAATAGAAAGTGATCATGGGCACGCTTCTGGCTCCATCGACTCTGGCTCCAATTCACTTTCTACTGAATAACCGTCGCCCCTCTCTCCAATAACTGCTGTTGTCAGGGTCGTCATTTTGGTCTTAAAATGTTCGTATTAACCCTAGTATTTTTATCTGTCTATTGTGTCCATGAATCAAGATATGAACA
>KN487018.1:3189-16902 GCA_000787095.1 Periophthalmodon schlosseri
ATTGGGAGAACTGGAGCCGAACCCGGTCTACTGGGATCACAGGACGAGGGCAGGTTTAAAGAGGCCTGAAGCTGCATTTAGAGTGATTCATGCATGTTTGAGTAATCGTTATTCTCCTGTGTTCACGCCCACCGCTCCGCACTTACCTCATTCTCCAATTTTATTTTTTTAAGCGGTGATAAGCGTAGGATTCGGCAGCATCGCGTAGCCATTTTTGTACAAATGAAAAACCTGCTCTTCGCTCGCATGGTCTGCAGCTGTCTCAAACCGAAAACACTCTGTTCCACCTTGTGATGTCATGTGGTAATACAGGAAGCGCTCCCCTGTGTTTTTAAACTCTATACACCTTCACTAGAATCATTTGGATCATTTCAGCCCTGGAATTGCCAATCTGTACTGAACAAAAGGTAAAAGGTAGAAGCTAACTTTAATGACACTAGATGACATCACAAGGTGGAACAGAATATTTTGAGCTTTGGAGATGTAAACAAACTGATAAACCAGGATTACGCAAACACCTAAATGAAACAAAACACAACTCCAGGTATGTTTTTGATGAGGCAACAACATTAAAGCTCACAAGAGTCACTTTTGCGTAATATAGGACTGTTGAAATTCCATCTCTACTTTTGCCTCCTAACACAACACACATCCTTTCTCCCTCCGCTGCAGTCTGGTTAAAATCTACGCAGTTTTGACGTCTGCTCGCAACT
Organism: Periophthalmodon schlosseri; assembly: GCA_000787095.1. Taxonomy (NCBI): domain Eukaryota; kingdom Metazoa; phylum Chordata; class Actinopteri; order Gobiiformes; family Gobiidae; genus Periophthalmodon; species Periophthalmodon schlosseri. The sequence continues at coordinate 3,903 of KN487018.1, forward strand.
GAGACCTAAACAAGAGGCGGGCAGCTCACAGCACAGAGCACAGTGTAAGCGGAGGAAGTGACACCTCATTACGCCGGAGACAAAAACGAAAGCCAAAAGGGTCCAGTAATACCTACAGACAGAGAACGCACCACGGGACTGCAGGGTTACCTCAGTCCAAGCTCGATTAACGTCAGTCTATAAGGAATGCCTTGCCAAAGGACACAACAACAGTGTGAACTCAACGAGGTAGGGCTGTATTTGAACCGGTAACCTCCTGTCATAACCTGCTACAGCCTTAAACATAGACTGTATGTATAAATGGACATAGCTAACCTGCTAACCACACCTGAAGATGTGTTTTGTTACATTTGCAAGTTTAGCGCACAAACCCTGCATATTTAGCCTGAGTTCTTCTCTCAAACAGAAAACACTCTGTTCCACCTTGTGATGTCACGCGGCAATACAGGAAGCGCTCCCCTGTGTTTTTAAACTCTATACACCTTCACTAGAATCATTTGGATCATTTCAGCCCTGGAATTGCCAATCTGTACTGAACAAAAGGTAAAAGGTAGAAGCTAACTTTAATGACACTAGATGACATCACAAGGTGGAACAGAATATTTTGAGCTTTGGAGATGTAAACAAACTGATAAACCAGGATTACGCAAACACCTAAATGAAACAAAACACAACTCCAGGTATGTTTTTGATGAGGCAACAACATTAAAGCTCACAAGAGTCACTTTTGCGTAATATAGGACTGTTGAAATTCCATCTCTACTTTTGCCTCCTAACACAACACACATCCTTTCTCCCTCCGCTGCAGTCTGGTTAAAATCTACGCAGTTTTGACGTCTGCTCGCAACTGAGACCTAAACAAGAGGCGGGCAGCTCACAGCACAGAGCACAGTGTAAGCGGAGGAAGTGACACCTCATTACGCCGGAGACAAAAACGAAAGCCAAAAGGGTCCAGTAATACCTACAGACAGAGAACGCACCACGGGACTGCAGGGTTACCTCAGTCCAAGCTCGATTAACGTCAGTCTATAAGTTGCCTTGCCAAAGGACACAACAACAGTGTGAACTCAACGAGGTAGGGCTGTATTTGAACCGGTAACCTCCTGTCATAACCTGCTACAGCCTTAAACATAGACTGTATGTATAAATGGACATAGCTAACCTGCTAACCACACCTGAAGATGTGTTTTGTTACATTTGCACGTTTAGCGCACAAACCCTGCATATTTAGCCTGAGTTCTTGTCTCAAACAGAAAACACTCCTCCTTGTGATGTCACGCGGCAATACAGGAAGTGCTCCACTGTGTTTTTAAACTCCACACACCTTCACGAGAATCATTTGGACGATTTCACCCCTGGAATTGCAAATCTCAACTCAACTAAAGGTAAAACGTAGATGTTAACGTGAAAACTACCGCTTCATGACATCACAAGGTGGAACAGAGCATTTTGAGCTCTGGAGACATAGACTAATAATAAAGGGTTACTCAAACATGTGTGAATGAAACAAAACACAACTCCAGGTATGTTTTTGAGGAGGTAACAACGTTATAACATGGCTTAAAGTTCACAAGAGTCTATTTTGTGTTCACGTTCACACGAGCAGACAGACTGTGTTCCTCTCACGTGTCCTGCCACAGTTCGAAGCCCAAACATTTTTGCTGTCACTGTAATCGCTGAAGAGGATGCCTAAGATCTGACACTGTGAAGGGCGTTACCGTGGCGATCCAACGGGACTCGCAACTCGTGCTTTTAACAGACGGTCAAAGCCACTTCAGCTATTTGACTTCGACACGCAGATAAATATGTAAAGATAGTAAAATTTCAAATACCAAGGAATGCCATGCCACTCTATGGAATATAAAATTTCACGATCTTGTGACTGATCCATGTTGGTTGGGTGGTAAAAAAAAATACTTAATACTAAAGATTGACTCTTGTGAGCTTAAAATCATGTTATAATGTTCTTTAGACGACAGAATGTGATTTTCAACATTAAATGGTAGTACTTTCTTTTAATAATTAATGTAAAGTAAAGTATGGCATTAAACATAAATCTATCTCTATGAAGACAAGGAGGCCAAGTTACAGGTCAGATCTGTGAAAAGGTGAACCCACTCTGTAGTGAAATGAATGGTACTTAGATATGTTTAATGCCACTCTATGGAATATAAAATTTCACGATCTTGTGACTGATCCATGTTGGTTGGGTGGTAAAAAAAAATACTTAATACTAAAGATTGACTCTTGTGAGCTTAAAATCATGTTATAATGTTGTTACCTCATCAGAAACATACCTGGAGTTGTGTTTTGTTTCATTCACAGCTCAAAATGCTCTGTTCCACCTTGTGATGTCATGAAGTGGTAGTTTTTCAAGTCAGTGAATCAACAGCTCCTTTTACCTTTACTTCAGCAGAGATTGGCAATTCCAGGGCTGAAATCATCCAAATGATTTTAGTGAAGATGTATGGAGTTTAAAAACACAGTGAGGCACATCCTGTATTAGCACTTAATGACATCATAAGGTGGAACAGAGTGTTTTCTGTTTGAGAGAAGAACTCAGCCTAAATATGCAGAATTTGTGAGTTAAACGTGTGAATGAAACAAAACACAACTCCAGGTCTGTTTGTGATGATCAGAGAATAGCGTACTATGGGCCCTTTAAAAAGTATTTTCATTAATGATGTGACAAAACTCATCGCTGTCTGGTGAGTCTAGTTTCACTTTCATGTTGTGGCTGTAAATCATTTGTAACGGAACATCTGATTCCAGTAAAAGGAGCAGCCGTCCCTGTAGAGATGACCTCGTCTGCTCTGTCAGTGTTGGCTCCTGGGGGACGTGTCCAGCTGTGAAGCCTGTGAGCTCATGACACAGACGGGGGCCAGAAACACGGCCTTGGACGGAAAGGTGAAGGACAGATATTTTTTTCATATTTTAGCAAAGACACAACTTTAATTAAGATTTAAGAATTAATATGTGTGCGGGTCGTCAAAAGTATCAAAAATCGGATACTAATGGATACCACAATTAGCATCCCAACTAGTTACTCGTTTGAGCAGGTATCGATACTAAAAAAGTCCAATTCACAGGACAGAAATGAATCTTTCCTGAATCTTTAGAATGATCTTGAGCTGTATCAGAACAAGTATAAGACACATAGACTAGTACACGCCCATGGACCACTATGGAACCTCCTGGACGACTGAGGGATTACACAGATGTAAGGCCACATGGGAATAGAAAAGAAAGTACTACCATTTAATCACATTCTATTGTCTAAAGAAGTGTTTTTTTTTATCATCATGGCATCAGAATCAGTATTGAGTCTATTTCTTCGTACTGAAATCAAGTATAGTCAAATACTATAGCCAAGCTGACACAGTCGAAGCGTCAATCAAACTTTTGTTAAAGCGAACCTATTGTGAAAAATCAACTTTTCGGAGATTTAAACCATGTTATAGATGTTTCCCCTCATCATTTACTCACTCAAAGCTATATTTGAAGTGATCTGCGCATGTTGGAGCGATCTTTTAATCACTTACTTTCCAAACGCCACATTGACGATTAACTCCCGTTTTCACCGCCACAGTTACACGCCCACTGTGACGTACTTACATCATTCTCCAATTTTATTTTCTTAGCCGGTGATACTCGTAGGATTCTGCAGCGTCACGTCGTCATTTTTGTGCAAATGAAGCTAGTGTGATCTACAGCTGTGCATAGAAGGTGCCGACCGCATGCGGCGCTTTGTTGTGATGACGTTTACGGCGACGTCAGCTCCCATTGGGCACCGCAGTTTTCTAGCACGGAAGTGAGCGGACTTGTTTCTTTTAACAAGCCGCGTTGCGATTTAAAATGTCCACGGATGTAGATAATAACTATAGAGCAGACAGAAGCACAATATGTCTTAAATCCATCTTTCCAGCCCAAAAAGGTGTTGTAGTAGTAGTTCTGCTACAATAGAGTCAAAAGCCATCGGTGTCGCCATCTTTGTTGCGGTTCATTTGGGCGCTCCACCTTTGCCTATGCCTCAAACCACAAAGCTAGCTTGTGGATTTCAGTGGGAGTGGTTTTAGACGGATTCTTGGAAGCTTGCGAACTCACTAATATCTTCGGTGTAAAGTACTGACAGATGTGCTAGCTTAATTGCGTACCAGGAGGAAGCAGGTGTAAATGCTGAGTAAAGGCGTGCTAATTCGAACCGAGTTAGGCTGAGAGGGGGACTAGTGGAAGAGGGGATTAACAGAAATCTGGCTGTCATTCTGTCCCTCCGGCTTCTTCCACCGCTCCCAATCACATGTGTTCTGGTAAAGGATGGTTTACACTACTGCGTCAGGCTCCCTTCAGGGTTCTGACCCGCACCTGGGATCTCGCTTATGAAACTTGACATGGAATTGTTCAGTAAATTCGCGAGTACAGACAAAACACGGCTCACTCTCGTCTCTCTTGAGCTCAGATATTTAGCCACTCAAAGTTCGGAGTTTTCGGACCGGACTAGACGCGGGGCGATAATGAAATTTGGGGTCACTATTACCGTGGCCGGAACAATTGTGATTAACGATTACATCATGATAATTATTAAAATGTTCTGGATATGAATCATTATAATTTTAATATTATGAACAGGTTCTAGGCCTGTCACAAAAACACATTTTGAAGCACGATTTATCGCTTCAGAGAAATACTCCGATAAACGGTAATATTGAAACTACTTTATGTCACTGATTAAGATTTAAGTAAAGCAAGATAATCCTAATAAACCATTTTTAAATAGACCGTTTCATTAAAAGACATGAGCTGCAACAAATAAACAGCAGAATGAAGCAATAATGAGCCATAAAAGGGACTTATTCACCCCTCTACAGCTCAAGTCTTATTCTACTACAACAAAAACACCCAAAATCCCCAGTTTTGCAAAGAAAAAGTGCACATGATAAATACTGAGGCCCAAAATATATTGTTCCAGGTTTCATATACTGATTTTAAGTGGATATAGTCATTATTGTAACAGGTTTCATATTTAAACAATTGTTATAGTATTGCACTTATAAACGAAAACAACAGTGATCTAGAAGGGGGTCATCAGGGAGAAGTACCGGTAGTTTTTTTCTGTACATTCTGGTGATATAATGGTGATTTTCACTATTATATAAAATCTCTGCCTTATTTATCAAGATAAACGATATTTTTGTCCCATCTCTAGACCTTACTGCTCATTTCCATTTTGGAATTCCAAATATGGAACTTGGCTCCAAATTCACCTCTATAACTGCTCCAGCCTCGATGAGCTTCATTTGACTGGAGCCGAACGATATGGGTGACATCACACTCACTTAGTCCACTTCTTCATACAGTCTATGAAGTACACACACTTTATAGATAAGCCCGATGAACTGTTCAAGCCTCTGTGGAGCTTATCAAGGTCAAGGAGCATCAAAAAGAATCAACTTTACATGGATAATAAACACATAAGGATGTTAGCATTTTTAAGATACTTTTCACATGGTGGATGAGGTTCTCAATTTTGTTACTTAAGTAAAAGTACAGATACAGAGGTAAAAAGTTAAAAGTAAAAGTATCACATAAAAAATCCTCTTAAGTAAAAGTACCCGTTTAAAAAAGTACTTAAACTTACTTTGTGTGAAATACTTAGGGTTGTTAATTTGTTCAAGTGTTATTTAGTATTATTGATTAAGAAATTATCCAGATTTTGGTCAAACAGTAACAATATGAATCAATTTCTTCATTTTTCTCATAAATTTTGTGCATTTATTTTTGTTTTCTCAAAGCTGAAGCTTGAACTCGAAAACTTTAGTCAGGATGTTACCACGAACACGGTCAAAATAACCCCTCAAATCATATGAAGTACTTTTTATGTTAGATTAGAAAGTAAAGATACCTGCTCTCAAATGTAGTGAAGTAACGATAAGGAGTATAGACTGTAAAATGTACTTAAGTAAAGTATAGCTACCTAAAATTTATACTAAAGTACAGTATTTTACTACTTTTACTTTGGTACCTTCCACCACTGCTTTTAGTTTGTATTCTAATTGTCTTTGTGGATCAACCAATCAGAGCACTTTCAGTCCTCAGCACAAAGTCACTTTTTGGAGGAAGCGCTCAAACACAGCACAGAAACAGCGCTCAAATAAACCAGCCCTAAAACGCATTCAAACACAATCTCATTCATAACGCGCTCTTAAAAAAGCCGCAGTCCTTACCGTGTCTGAGGCCCGGGCTGTTGGTCATCCCGCTCACGGTGGATAAGCCCCGCCCCCCTGCGTCGCGGCGCTGGCTCAGAGTAGAGATGAACGTGCCCAGAGACGGGAACGCCTGCTTGGATCCACGCCCCAGACCCTGCCGCACAAAGATGACGTCATCAGTGACAAACCAAAAATGGCCTTAAACGATCTTGCCTTCATCCAATCACAGATGTTTAGTTTAAAAATCCCTTTAAAAACATGTATTACTTACAGACTATATATACAAATGGACATAGCTAACCTGCTAACCGCCTCTCTGTAACTGCTGCTGTCAAACTCGTCATTTTGGCCTTCAAACGTTCGTGTTAACCCGCTCTATATGATCCTGGTGTTTGTATTTCGCTATTTAGTCCATAAATCAAGATATGTACAGACCAGTGAGGCGCCTTTTGTCCCTGAGGTTGCTTCCGGTAGCGTTAGCAACAGGTTTGATTGCCAGTGTTGCTAAGCGCCTGCTCCCTGTTAAACCAGCAGTACGGGGGAGAAGGGGCATTACCTTCAACGGCCTCGCTCTGGATTGGCTCTTTGGTTACTATGATACTCACAGTCAGAATTCCAAATATGGAACTTGGCTCCAAATTCACTCCCATAACTAGCCTCAATGAGCTTCATTTGGCTGGAGACAAACGCAACAGTCTATGGTTGTGACTATATCAAATGTGATCTGTCGATATGGAGACGAGCCTGACAGCAGCAGTTACAGAGAGAGGGGGCGACAATTTTTCAATGTAAAGCGAATTGGAGCCAGAGTCGATGGAGGCGGAAGCGCTGCTCACACATCACAATATAGCAAAAGAGCAAAAATATAACTGGTAAAAATACATTCAAAATAAGTAGCAAAAACAGCAAGAGACTGTGTCAAATAAAGCAGAATTATTATTATTATTATTATTGTCCAGGTATGGTCCTCTTTATAATCCTAAAAAAGTCTAAACACGGTTCGGAATCTGTTTTCACGTGCCTTCATAGCTCCTTCTTGTCACGTGATTTACAAAACTGAATAAATGAAGAAAAATTCTGACAGTATGTAAAGGTACAGTATGTAACTTTCAGGAGTTGGCTTGTCACCTACACGATTCCACGGAAATAGAATGTTAAAACCATACTTCTCCATGGAGATAGAACAGTTTTATGGCCTTCTGTGGAAGATTATGGAACAGAATTTCCATGGAAAGAAGCAGCAGGAAGAGTCCCTCCTCCAGGCCAAATATGAGTCAGGTTTGTGGAGGTGCAAGCCCACTCACAGGAAGGACACGTTTTTTTTTCTACGTTTTTCGGTGCGATAAACACAACCAAACTGGACATAAAAGTTTTTACTTTATTTTTGGCTGAAAAGTTACACACTGTGGCTTTAGGTTAACTGACCTCTACTGTCTCGGGTTTGTATTATTTGAAAATATAAATCGTAACTTGTAATAATTATCACAGAAATCACAATTATTTTCCCAAAGCCTGTAGACTTACTGTGCTCGCAGAACATCAAAACAAAGGTCCAAAATGGGTTTATTCATTATGGTCCATATAGTCCATAAGAGTTGGTCATTTATCACAGCTTCCCCCAGCTCTCTGGCCCAGCTCTCGGGCCCAGCTCTCGGGCCCAGCTCTAAAGCCCATCTCTCAGGCCCATCTCTCGGGCCCAGCTCTCGGGCCCAGCTCTGTAGCCCAGCTCTAAAGCCCATCTCTCTGGCCCAGCTCTCTGGCCCAGTTCTACATCCCAGCTCTTTACCCCAGTGAGTAGCCCTGCCACAGTGCTAGTCCTCTGGGGGCTCGTTTGTGTGGACACCGGGGAGTGTGAAGTGTGTGCTTTGCTGTGGGAGCGTGCTTGTGTCCCGACGACCCTGAATGCACCACCACTCTGTATATGTGCTGTCAACACCAGCTGCTCTTCATCTGGACATCTGCTGCGCCACACGCAGTCAAATATCAAGAATACTTCAAGGACTGCCAGACTAAACACGATCACACCGAATTCTACTATACACGGGAATGTTACAGTATGGATTAGAGCTCATCTGTCTCCATGGAGACAAGCAGGTGATGCCACTAGGTAAACTGTTTTTGCAATTGAGTAAATGCAAGATAGAAGTGTAATATCATCTTGTGGAACATTCCAGGCAAAACATAAACATCTCCATGGAGACAAACAGGTAGCGGACCCTTCCATAATCCTGGGTTGAAGCCTCTTTAGTCCTGGTTCAGACCTGGTTTAGATCTGGTTTACACCTACTTTAGTCCTGGTTTAGACCCGCTTTAGTCCAGATTTAGACCTGGTTTAGACCTCATTTATACTTAAATCCTGGTTTAGGCCTGGTATAGTCCTCATTAATTTATATTTTAGTCCAGGTAACAGTTAAAGATCAGCTTTGGACAAGCTCTACTCAATCCTGTACACATACACCAACTGGATTTCAACATCAAAACTGGCAACCCAAATGAGAGAGTCATGTGAGGCTCATTCTGCTTTCTGATTGGATAATCGTCTTAAATAACTTGTCCATCATGTCCAATGTTTTTGTAATTAAGAATAAATCAGCATTACAATTGTTATCAGTAAAAGTCCTACTTGATTCGAACGTGTTTATCTCAAATCTAGAGACGCTGTTAGGTCATGTTTATGGAATCAAAATATTCCATGCAGTTTCTTTAATAATGGGTGAGTCCAGGATTTAGACTTGGCTTGGACTTGGTTTGAAGTCCCTTAGATCTGCTATGGACCTAGTTTATCACTGCTTACCTTATTTGTGCTTTGAAGGTCCAAAGTTATTCCTCACTTACCTTCTGCATTCCGACCATCCTAATTATACTTTGCAGTGAGTTTATAAGCACTTTTCACAACTCTCAGAGGCAAGAGTGGAGCTCACTGTAAAGCTGACAACAACTAGCATGCTAATTACATAGTTCCTGAGTCATTAATATTAAACTGCATTAAAACAGCACACAGATGACTTATTTTGACCTCAAGAGCTGCTTATACATTATATCTGTGCTGGGGCGAGACAAATTTGCTCAAATACATGGGAAAAATCAGGTACAAGGCCTAAGGTTTGATCTGGTTCAAAACTGGATTAATCACATAATCCTCATTCATGCCTGAATCCTGATTTAGACCTGGTATAGTTCTGGCTTAGTTCTACCTGATTTTTGACTTTCTACCTATTTTATCACTAGTTTAGACCCTCTTAAATCCTCGTTTAGACCTATTTTAGTCCTGGTTTATATCGATTATATGAGATTTGACGGGTTGGTATCTATTGTCCTTTGTCTGCTATATAGTCATAATCAATTATCATTATGTTATAATTTGCACATTTTAAATCACAATATTTAATATTTTAAAATGACTTAATAAATGAAACAAGTCCGCTGACTTCCGCGTTAGAAAACAGCGGTGCCCAATGGGAGCTGAAGTCGCCGTAAGTTTTTTTCATTTGTACCAAAATGACTACGCAATGCTGCCAACTCCTAAGTGTATCACAGATTAAGAAAATTAAATTGGAGAACGAAGTAAGTACAGCGCCGTGGCCGTGTACCATAGACTGCATATATACACGGACATAGCTAACCCGCTAGCCGCCGCGTTCCAAGTAGAAAGTGATAATGGGCGCGCTTCCAGCTATATCGAATCTGGCTCCAATTCACTATGCATTGGAAAACTGTGGCCCCTCTCTCTGTAACTGCTGCTGTCAGGCTCGTCACTTTGGTCTTAAAATGTTCATATTAACCTGCTCTACATGATCCAGGTGTTTTTATTTCGCTACTGTGTTTGTAGTTCAAGATATAAACATTAATAAGAGACAAATCAGACGCCTTCTTTCCCCGAAGTCACTCCCGCTAGTGTTAGCAACAGGTTTGAAGGGGCGTTACCTTCAACAGCCTCGCTCCAGATTGGCTCTTCGGTTGCTATGATACTCGCGGTCGGAATTCCTAATATGGAAATTGGCTCCAAATTGGCCCCTATAACAGCAAACGACGATGAACTTCATTTGACTGGAGCCGAACGCTGTGGGTAATGTCACACTCTTTTAATCCACTTCTTTATACAGTCTATGGCGTGTACCAGTGGCGGTGAAAATCGGGGTAGGCAATATGGCGTCTTGAAAATAAGCGATTAAAGATTGCTCAAACATGCATGAATCACTCCAAATACAACTTCGAGAGGGTCGTTGAGAAGGAAACAACTATAACATGGTTAAAAGCGCTGAAAGGTCGATTCTGCAGAATAGGTCTGCTTTAAGACTACTGGAGTCTTTGTGAAGTTACATAAGAGTGAACATTATGTGTGCTGCTGAGCTGTAGAGCACATGTGGACTTCCAGGAAAACTAGTGAAAAACTGGTGCACTTTTATAGATACGCACAGACCAATAAAATCTGAACCGCCTCTGCCCCACCAACAAAGCCCAGTTTCTAAGAACCTCAAAAACACAGTCCAGATATGAGATGTGACTTGATGATTGTGAAATACATATTCTGAAGTACCTTTGGGTAGTATTTGTTTACTTTATTGTAATTTAAATATCATCTAGTTGTAATTTTTGAGGCTGTATAGAAAACGTGAAATATTAAAGCCACAATATGTAACTTTTTAGTAAAAAAACAAAACAAAAACGGAGTAAAATATTTATTTATTTTGTCAATTTGGTTTTGTTTATTGCACAAAAAAACGTGTGTCTTTACGGTGAGTGGGCTTGCATCTCCACAAACCTGACTCTCATTTGGGTTGGTGGAGTGCCTCCCCCTGCTTGTTTCCATGGAGATGTTGTTTCTTTGGCTATAATCTTGGCTGTAATCTTCCACAGTATGACATGGTTTAGACCTGCTTCAGTCCTGATTTAGACCTCGTTTATACTTAAATCCTGGTTTAGACCTGGTCTAGTCCTCATTAATTTATATTTTAGTCCAGGTAACAGTTAAAGATCAGCTTTGGATATGGTCTACTCAATTCTGTACACCTACTACTAACTACTTTAGAGTCTCTTAAAGGGATGCCGATATTTTTGGGCTGATTTGGATTATTTTCCCAAATGATCTCATTTAAATATATTTACTACGACTCCCCCACAGCCCTTTTTACCAGAAACCTTAAAGTGAGCAGCGTAGTCACGTGTTGTGCTGTTATCTCTTCACACTAAAGCAGTATGTGTATAACGTGTGTGTACTCTTTAGGGAGCTGATTAGCCAAAACAAAATATCGGCCTGTGCTCAAGATTAAAGGCCAATTTTTCACTTTCACATTATTAATACAGAAGAACATTCGTAACCCTGGAGATTTCAAAAAACTCATTAGGCCCTGAGTTTATTTCAGGTTCCATCCAGTCACCTCCATTCTGTAAGTTTCAACATGATCATGACGCAGCATTGTAAAGGATCTATATAATGAAAAAAGTAGTAGTCTTGCAGTTGTGGTTTAGTTTTTGTAAGCGCGAGTCTAGACCTGGTTCAGTCCTGGTTTAGACCTGGTGTAGACCTGGTTCAGTCCTGGTTTAGTCCTGGTTCGACCCTCGTCCTCGCTCAGTCCTCCTAGATCAGTTCTGGTTTAAATCTAGTTTACTGCTACTTCCGTCCTGATTTAGTTTAGGTTGGTTTAGACTTTGATCATCTGGATTTTTTCTATAGTTTCATCTCACGTTTCGAGGTTCAGTCCTGGATCAGTCCTGCTTCAGTCCTGGCAGGGACTTTGCTTGATTATAAGCATGCCTCCATAATTTCTATTTTAAAAATCTGGGTTAGTCAAGGTTGGGATATGTTTTAGTCCTGGTTTAGTAATGTCCTGGTCCATAAAGGTTTTCATCCTGGTTAAGTTTTGTATCCCATTATTTATCTGGTTTAGTCCTAGCCTTACCCTAGTCCTGGTTTAGACCTGGTTTAGTCCTGGTATAGACCTGGTTCAGTCCTGATTTAGTCCTGGTTTAATGCTGATTTAGTCCTGGTTTAGACCTGGTTCAGTCCTGATTTAGACCTGATTTAACACTGATTTAGTCCTGATTTAGACCTAGTTTAGTCAATTTTATGTCAGCAGCTAATCTTTTTATGATCTGTCTTACAGAATATAAATGAAGTGGCGACTGAATCCTGCCCAGTCCAAGTCTAGACCCGATTTAATCTAGATTTACTCCTGGTTTAGACCTGGTTTAGTTCTGGTTTAACCCTGATTTTGCCCTGGTTTAGACAAGAAATATTACTAGTTTAGTCCTTGTTTAGACCTGATTTTATCCAGATTTAGTCCTGGTTTAGCCCTGGTTTAGACCTGAAATATTCCTAATTAAGTCCTGGTGTAGACCTGATTTAATCCAGATATAGTCCTGGTTAAATTCTGATTTAGACCTGAAATATTCCTAATTTAGTCCTGGTTTAGATTACGTTCAGACATGCACACGCCCCACAGACTTTGACCTAAATCTGGAACTAAACCAGGACTAGACCAGAACCAAACCAAGTCTACACCTGGACTAGACTGGACTCAAAACAACCAAACGTGGTCAAATGTGAACTCGACCTAGACGTACAGACCTGGAACACTTCACCGTCAGATCCAAACCAAGTCTCGTCATAATTTCTTTTCTTTTTTTTCTTTTTTTTGCAAAATTAAAATCTCATATCACACTATTTTCTGATCTCTGTTATAATGTTGTTTCCTCATCACAAACAGACCTGGAGTTGTGTTTTGTTACATCCACACATTTAACACACAAACCCTGGATATTTAGGCTGAGTTCTTCTCTCAAACAGAAAACACTCT
>KN487018.1:17121-45729 GCA_000787095.1 Periophthalmodon schlosseri
AAACTACCGTTTCATGACATCACAAGGTGGAACGGAGCATTTTGAGCTTGGAAGATAACACGTCTTAAAGCTCACATGAGCCAATTTTGCATAATATAGGACCTTTAAATAATTAAAAAAAAAAAAAATAGTGTAGTGTGCAGTGTGTCCTTACAGCCGGGGGAGAACTGTTGAAGATCGGAGGCAGTTTTTGGCGCTCCCGGTCCACTCCTCCGGACAGCAGCGAGTGTTCCGTATCCATCCCGTCTGGCGCGGAAGAATCGTGGAGCAAAAAAAAAAAAAAAGTTGTTGTTTAATGTTTTTCCTCGAAAGCGTTTAGTCCGCTACGGCCGTGCTACGACTCCTTTGCGGGCTCATGTTTTCTGCAGCCCCCGTTCACCGCTACCTCTCCCCGTCTCCCCTCACGCTTCTATCCCATGGAAGACGAACCCGGGCAGGCGCACATCCTCGTCTCCTCCAGTCTCCGAGCGCAAATCTACGTGTCCGTTACGAGAGGAAAAAAAGTTCCAAGTTGGGTTTTTACGCGCGGAAAGGAGTTGCGCGGAGTTACGCGGTTCGGAGAGGTTCGTAAAAAGTCTTGGTTGTTGTGAGGTGGTGTTGGTTCGGTGGTGGTTGGTTTGGTGCTGGGTTCTAGGTCCGCTCGGTACGGTCTTCTGAGCGTCGTCTGGCGGGGAGGCAGCTGCAGCGGCCCGGCGCCATGTTTGGGTGAAGAGAGAGCGGTGAGAGGAGGAGGAGGTGGCGCTTGGAGGAGAGGAGAGAGAGGGACAGAGAGAGAACGAGAGAAAGAGAGAGAGTGAAGAGGAGAGGGACGCACACGCAGCGCACACGGAATCAGAGGAGAGGTAGAGAGAGAGAAAAAAACGAGGGAAAGGAGAGAGAGGGAGAAAAAAATTGAAATGTTATTCACAATAAAACATGAGGATAGTGTGAAAAGAGGAAAAAGAAGTGTTATTTTTATAGAATTGTAATAAAACATTTGATTTATTAGAATTGATTTAAGCGATTTAGGCAGTATTCCTTTGTTTTCCAACCGGTGTAACAAGGAACATTACTGTGTTTTCAGGTAGGTGTTGCCAGGTGTGTCTTGGAGAAAAGTCAAATTTCAGTTATTTCGCACATGCATTTCATCGAATCGTTCACCATATTGGAGTGTCCTGGGGAACTTCTGAACCAGCTGAGAAAGCAAAACAATCATTGTTATCAAATAAAAAGAACTTAACACCGGGGCAAACTCAGAACTGTGTAATCCCTCAGCCGTCCAGGTAAATCCATAGAAAAAGAAAGTTTCAACTGGACAAAAGTTTTAGAGTGAAGATGTTTTGCCCTTGAGAGAGAAGTTTCAGTCCTAATGTAGATTTGAAACGTCTTCACTCCTGCAACGTTTTGTCCAGTTGACAGATTTTATTTTACTTTTGCTACAGGGGAAAGGATTTTTTTTTTCTCTAAACTGGGTAATTTGGTAATATCTTAGTTGTCTGTGTGCCGTGGAATCTTTTAAACCAAAAAAGCGCGTCATGACTCAAAAAAAGTTGACCGATATGGCCACAAAAGTGTTGGTTTTGAGTAAACATCAATCTACTAGCAGTGGATTTTGTATGAGGGATGTAAACTTATTTCTTTACTCTGCCTTGCTTTTCTGTTTTGTTATTTTTGCACTAAGCTTGAGCATTTTCATTACAGAGATATAAACCATAAACCAGGTCAAGCTTCTTCAGTTAAACGGCAAATTCCACTGTAGAATTCTCACCTGTCTCCAGCTAGATTTAAACTACAGGGATTCTACGGTTACATGAAAGCAAACTATTCATTTTGTTCTTTCTATCTCCTCTTGTCTTTAACTTTCACAGATCTTGAGGAAACATCTGGCTCCCCTCCTCTGCACCTTCGCCACCTTCACTCCTGCCTCCTGCTCTGTGCGTCACTGCTCAGCCTCCGTACATAATTACAGAGGAACCGGAGCTCAGAGCCAATATAAAGACCCATAATGTCCCCAGCCCTCTGCACAATTATCCTGCTTTAGATCACCTGGTTTAGACCCACTTTAGTCCTGGTTTAGTCCCAGTTTAATCCTGGTTTAGGCCAACTTTAGCCCAGTTTGTAGTTGGGTTAGACCAGCTTTAGTCCTGTTTTAGCGTGCGTTCACTCTTGCACAATCACCACAACAAAACTGTGACTAAACTCGGAACTAAACCTGACCTAAGCCAGGACTGGAACCGAACCACGTCTACATTAGGACTGGAAACTGGTTCCGAACCAGGACCAAACCAAAAAACAAGCGTGAACACACTTTAAGTCTTGGTTTAGTTTCAAACCAGTTTCAGTCCTAGTTTAGACCTGATTACATTTTCTGGAGACCTGGTTTTAGATTTTACTCTGCTTCAGACCTGATTTAGACCTTGTTTAGAACTGGTTTAGACCTGGTTTAGACCTGGTTTAGTCTGGATTCGAAGCTAGTCTAAACTTGCTTTAATTAATCCTGTCTTATTACTTGCTCTATAACATAATCTAGTCTATAATATTTTTAATCTGCTTCAGACCTAGTACTTAGACCTCCTTTAGTCCAGATTTAGACCTTGTTTGTTGATGCTTTTTCCATGTATTAGTCCAGTTTTAGTCCCGGTTTAGTCTTGCTACAATTCGGCCTCTGCCCATAATTACAGAGGAACTGTAGCTCAGAGCCCGTATAAAGACCTGCTAATGTCGCTCCTCCATCTGTGTGTGTGGGCGGGTATTCATCACACTGCGGGGACCAAACTCTGTACGCACACTCACGTCACGGGGATCTGCCGGCGTTATGGGGACAAGAATCAGGTCCTCACGATGTAAATTCTTTGTTGTTCAGATGTGGGTTATAGGTTAAAGGTGCTGTACCTGATTTTTCACTGTTGTTTTCCCACTCCCACTAGTTAGATCTCTGGAGCAGCTCCTTGGGCCGCCCTACGCATAAAAGTGCTTGAAATTGGGTAACAAAGCGCTCGGGTCACGTATATTTAAATGAATGGACGCTGGAGCTTCTGTTTGACGCATTAGCCTGACAAAGCAATTTGGATCAACTTAATATCAGTCTCCTCCTGCCTCTGTCTGCGCAGGTGAGCCTGGGTCTGTCTGTGTGTTGTTCAAAAAAGCCCTTTCTCTGCTGTCACCAGTGAGCGTAGTTCTCACAGCTGTGGTTTAGCCTCAGGTGACAGAAAAGACCACCGTGTATATGGGAAGCGAGAACGTGCGCGCGTATTCACGGGTTGTTGTCATGGAATTTGAACAAAATCGACCCAACGGAACAACATCTAGTGCGCACTGAGGTCAGTCCACAGTCCATAAATCCACTTTTTTCACTATTTAACTGCGTACATGGTGTTTTAATAGTATTATCTACTGTTCCTAGTCATTTTTTGGACAGTTTTAGTCCAATTTAGATAAATGAGCAGCTTAATGGTCAAAAACATATAAAAAAGAGTGTGTGCTGCCTTTAGTGTCTACTGCAACTTTTCAGTAGTTGGTGACATCACAAGAGACTGCCAGGTGTTTCTCATCACAAACACCGGGCTGCGGGGGCGGAGTTTGAAGCGCGGATACCCGTTAGACCAATCGCACTGTCCCTCACATGTTCAAACCCCGCCCCTCTTCCCCTCCTCCCTCGTTTATTCAGTCTGCCCAGTTTAGCAGCTCTATTTGCACTGTGGTTGTGGGTGTTTAGGTGCTTAGTCCCACTTTAAAGTTAGGATCTGCTTCCAGGAAATGAATGGAAGCCAGCGTAATGTCCCCAAGAAGCATGGACTCCCAACGTGTGCGCGTGCGTTTGTGTGCGTGTGGTTTTGGTCAGATTGAGCTCATCCTCTCCTCCGTCTGCTCTCCTAAAATGGATCCTGAACGGCCTTGAAGACGCTGCCGCTGAGGTCTGCTTTATGAGGCCGCGAGCTTTGAGCGAGATGCCGACCTGAACCGAGTCTGATGGAAAAACACTTTGTTCGGGCTCGATGTAGCCTGTAATGCGCCAAATGTGAGCCCGGACATGGGAAAGACCAACAGCTCAAGGGAGGAACGTGGAGAAGTCTTAGATCACAGTAATACACGTATTTAATGAATAACTATAACTCAAAACCCAAAGGATTTAGGGCGCACCTGCACCATAGTAGTATTTTTTTTGTTTCACAGTTCAATAAATGACTCATGTAAGAGTAAAAACATATTTGAGTTAACTACTATTGAAGTAAGAGTAAAAAGTAATTGAGCATCATCTGATTTATAATTTGAAGTCATTTCAGGAGCGACGTGTTTAGAGCTGCCGCACACACAGCCTGGTGCTGACATAAACGTTCTGTCCTATTCGTTTTAATAGGACAGATCAAAACACTCATTTTGACATTCGTAAACAGCACAGACAGGTGTTTGTTGCTTATGTCTTTGTTACATTTGCCAGTGAGTCAATATCTACCTTCAGCCCCAGCTCCTAAAGTTCACTGACGTTTGCAGGACGTGTGGTGCTTAATGAAGCTAAACTGTCAAACCGTTGTGGCCTGATAGATTTTTGGCACATATTTGTCCAGCATAACGTTAGATTTAAGAAACGTTTATTACATGGTTGTTCGCATGTAAGCTAATTTTGGCGCTAATTGCTAATGACCATAATCACAAGGCTCTAATATCTCATGCGGTTGAGAGTTTGTCAGTTGCCAAAACAGCCCTGTTTTTTCATAATTTGTGATGTTTGGAGGCTAACGTTAACTCTCCAACTGAAAATGCATTGGAGCTAACGTAACACAAAAATGAGAAAAACTAAATCGTGAGCAGTGCAAGAAATACAAATGTTCAAGTACTTGATATTTGTCACTTGTAGAGTTACTCGCAGTAGGCAGTGTAACCACAACTTTTACTCAAGTAAGAGAACTGTTACAGTACAATATATTTTTCAATATATCCCCCCCATCCCGTCATCTCAGTGTGAGCTCTGAGTACTGTCTGCTGCTCCATCCGAAATGACTGTGATCCTTCAGGCTTGACTTGATGATTCTGTTTCAGAGTGACTAGGCCATAAAACTCTGCTCAAAACAGACCACCAGACTGTACCAGGTCCGCTTGTAATTTGATGATTCTCATTCGCCTGATTATCCACCGAGGAACTAATTTTCCCTCTTATGCACTTTCAGACATTGGAATGATCTATTTATATCAGCGCAGACTGTTCCATGTTCTGTCTGTGCTGTTCTACAGGAACCCACTCCACCTGACCACCCCTCAGACCCGCTACGCGTGGAATCACCCAATTTAGCCTTTTCAGCAATTAAACAGCTACAAACTAAAGGGACTGTAGTAAATGTAACTGAATACTACCCACATCTTCTTAAACTCCAGCACCTGCAGCCAATCATGACTCAGCGCTAGTGCAGCCTGTGCAGCTCAGTGAGTGAATCCTGCAGGTTCTGAGCTTTCACATGAGGCCTGTCCTTATACTGAGAATGAGGAAACCCTGTAGTACCTTTCAAAGCAGTAGTGCCTCTTCTAACCAGTAAAAGCGCCGGCTACATGCCTCTTCTCCGTATACTCCAGTGGCAAATTTATTCCAAACACTGTACTTCATCCGTTGGCTAAACCTGCACAGACCATCTCTTCATGTCTTTCCTGGCTCCGGTATTGTCTTATTACGGGAAGACGCTAGAATGGCCGTGTGTATTTTTCTGTTAGCCTGCGAATAGCTCCCTGAGGACTTTGCTTTTGCCATCAGGTGCACTGCGGTGGAGCGGTCATATAAACCCAGAGCCAGGGATCTGCTCCAGCCGTGACACAGGGCCAACCCGACGCAGTGACAGCAGCCTACAGCCCCTTCAGAAGTTACGTAAGATCTGCACAAAAGGCTTTTCAGGCCCGTGTTGTGCAACCCGGATTCGCCAATACATCTGTGGTGGCTTTCACGAATGGTTTAGATGTTTTTGTAGCTGTAAATGTGGGCCAGAGGAACAATATGCTGAAGTGTGTATGAAGTTGGGTATTTGTACTGTTTTGTAATAGACCAGTTCACGATTCTGGTTGGAGGGTTTTAGGGATTTGTACCTGATTTTTTTTATATGTGAAAAACAGCAAGTTCAGTTCGCAGTGGTCCAAAGAGCATCCTAATTATTCACCACAATGATTTTATAAGCACTTTCCACAAATTTTAGAGACCAGAGCGGAGTTTGCCATTGTGGTAATGCTAACAACAACTAGCATGCTAACAGTGCACTTCCTGGATTGCAGATAAAATGTTTTACAATTAGATGCTTGCTTTGTTTTTTGACGTTGGCCAAAATATTACCTGTTGCATACCGGATAAATCTAAAATGAAGACAGGTACTAAATACATCTGCGCAAATATACTTAAAGTTTCAGTATGTAACTTTCCTGCAACCTGCTGTCTCCATGGAGAACACGGAGAAAACATGGATAAAAGGTTTCAAATGTAGTCATCTGGACACAAGTATTTTCAAGGTATTTTTTGCAATAAAACACTTGTAATTGAATAAATGCAGGGCAGGTTAACATCTCCATGGAGGCCAGAAGATGACGTCCATCAGAAAGGTTGCACAGCGTAGCTTTAACTTACATCTGGTGCAGGCTTGTGTCATTTGAATGCGAGTTGGAGCCCCATGGCTGCGTGTGTACCAGGGGGTTGAGTGGTGGTCCAACCCCCTGTATGGGCTGGTGTCTGGGGTTTATGTAACAGAGGGGCCCAGGCTGACTCATGGATTTACGGGCTGCAGGCTCCTTCTGAAAACACAAGAACACTCAGAGCAGAGACAACACAGAGGAGGAGGACCGAGGGAGAGGCAAGGGGCCCCGGCAAAGAACCGTCCAAGGAACTGCAGGAGAACCAGGAACTAAGATGTGCTCATGAGGGCTGTAAAAAGTCATATAGTCATAACAGCCACAGCACCTTGTTAAATCAGACCTATTCTTCTCATTGACCCTCTGAATTTATTATTTTCAAGACGCCATTTTGCCGATCAACCCTGTTTTCACCGCCGCCAGTGCACGGCCACTGTGACGTACGCGCTTCGTTCTCCAATTTTATTTTCTTAATCTTTGATACGTGCAGGATTCAGCAGTGTTGCATAGTCATTTTGGTGCAAATTTTTAAAAAAGGGAAAAAAAAAGTCTGCTAAAATAATCCACACGTATTTATGGAGTAATAATAACCATACAAGTTTTATCAAGCTGGATCTCATGGAAACTGACAGGATGATTTGCTTCTTGTCTGAAATGTAGAAACTGGCAAAGGTAAGTGGCTAACGCTCGCAACTGTACACGGCAACGGTTTATTTAATTGGGTTTTATTCATAATAAAGGCTCAACGGAGCTTAGTTAAACCAGCGCTTCTATTTGCTTTTGTTCAGTCGTGTTTTGTCCAGTTAAACCTGTCTCTGTCCGCTGTGGTTTTTCAGACTTGTGGTCTATATTGACAGATCTAGTGACCAGCGCTGGACACTACTTTTCAAGGTGCATTTCGGGATATTTTGAGTGCGCTACGGACATTCGGACACCTCTAAAAATGGTGTGACCACTGAATAGTGCCTGTGAAAGGGACATTTATTATTTTTGGTTTCTCTGATAATTATGTTTCCTAATTGTGATTACTGTATTTTCCGGAGTATAAGTCGCACTGGAGTATAAGTCGCACCAGCCAAAAATGCATAATAATGAAGAAAAAAACATATATTTCACATATAAATCGCATTCTGAGTATAAGTCGTTCCCCCGGCCAAACTATGAAAAAAAAGTGCGACTTATAGTCCGGAAAAAACGGTATGTTTACTATTGTTTACTAGTAATAATTTAGCTTTGATTTGTTTAAAAGTGCGATTATAGTCCGGAAAAAACGGTATGTTTACTATTGTTTACTAGTAATAATTTAGCTTTGATTTGTTTTGTTTTTTTGTTTTTTTTTTTTGTTTTTTTTTATGTTTTGGGGCTATCAGTGAGAACATCTGCAGAGGCTGAGCTGCACTGGGACTGTGTTAGAGGGGGGATTTTGGAATTGGTTTGGCTTTACTTTCTTAAACTGCTAATTATATTGCTCTAAATATAGTTTGATGATGCTTCTGATTTATTTAAGGAATGCTAATCAGTTGTTTTGATATATAATTTCTGGGTTTTGAACACCCACTGGGTTCCTCCCTTCCCTGGTGGCCGTTGGTGACTCCCAGGAGAGTGGGGCTCCAAATTCAAACTTCTGCTCAGGAGAAACGAGAGAGGTGAGCTTGGAGTGTGGCTGCACCAGTTCATTTTTGTTTGTCTCTGTAGTTATTTTTGTTAAGCCCCGGGCATTTTTTTCCTTGTTTAATTTTTCTACCTTTATTTGTAAATGAATTCACTTTTGTCCTGCCTTTTTGGTTGTCCAGCGCTAAGTCGGGGATAGGGTGGACCTTTGGACGCGGCCTAGAGCTCTGATTCCAAGCGAATATTATTTTGTTTTTTTGTTTTTTTCGCATATTTTCACTTCATTGTATCTGAATCGTGTCCACATCAGCCCTGAGCACAGCAGAGGTGGACGCCAGTACCATCTCAACTCTCGTGTTGGATTTGAGAACTCCACTCCACCCATGTCTCTCCAAATGACCAAAGTGTTTTTTCAAATCTAACCATGTAACCGCTCCATTTTCCTCCCATACAAATAAAGTCACAGCCCTTAATTACTGTTGGCCCGGTTTCCAAACACTTTTCCACTCTGTTCCAAACGGTTAGTATCATCCATGACTAGAGTCTGGATGCTCGGCACATTTGGTCTTCTGACTGACAGCTTTTTCCCACAATGCTTTGCTGAATGTGCGTATTCCAAGAGCTAGCGTACACCAACCACCTCATGGGCGGAGCCGGCTGGCATGGAGGGAGACTGGGCAGGAGGGCAGAAGCCGCACAAATGCTGAGATATACAACTTTGTCCTATTAAAAGTAACAATAACCTGTTTTCGTAGTACTTTTCAGAACAGTTTTCAGTCTAATATTGAAGACGTACGCTGTAACTTTTCTGGTAGACGGTCTGTCACCCGCTTGTATCCATGGAGATGTTTTTGCTTTGCTTCGAATGCTTCACAGTATGGCATTAAACAAATCTATTTTGCATTTATTAAAGGTCCTATATTACGCAAAATTGACTCTTGTGAGCTTTTAGTCATGTTATAATGTTACCTCTTCAAAAACATACCTGGAGTTGTGTTTTGTTTCTTTCACACATGTTTAAGTAATCCTAGTTTATTCATCTGTCTACAAAATGCTCTGTTCCTCCTTGTGATGTCATGCAGTGGTAGTTTTCAATTTAACAGCTCCTTTCACCTTTTGTTTAGTAGAGATTGGCAATTGGCCGAAATCATCCAAATGATTCTAGTGAAGGTGTATGGAGTTGAAAAACACAGTGGAGCACTTCCTGTATTATCACATGACATCACAAGGTGGGATAGAGTGTTTTCAGTTTGAGAGAAGAACTCAACCTAAATATGCAGGGTTTGTGTGTTAAACGTGTGAATGAAACAAAACACAACTCCAGGTCTGTTTGTGATGAGGAAATATCAGAAAATAGCATAATATAAAGTACAGCTCACCTTGAAAAACAACTATTCATACAGTGAGTGATCATGCCTCTCCACAGAACTGACCTGTAGCCTAAAGGCGTCACTTGCTGTAATCTCTATGTAGTTAGCAATATTGCAGATCAGTTCTGTGGAGAGGTGAGCCCACTCAAATCCATTTTCAGTTCAATATTCAATTTCTGGGCAATAAAAACCTGTAATGGAATAGAGGGAGTATTTTACTGCTATGGGGTATTAGCTGCTAACACATAAACATATTTAGATCACCATGTTACCTTTTATTGTTTTGGAAATGCTATAATAACCAAAAACAGCACATTAAAAACATACTAATTTTGTGTAATACAGAACCTTTAATTTTAGTTGCTGCTTATACAATATATCTGTACTGGAGAAAGACGAATTTTACTCAGATACATGGAAAAAATTGGGTACAGGCCTTTTATTTCAGTTTTGGTCAAAACTGACTGGCTGTAGTCTTATTTAGCCAAATAAATGCAAGGTGAAACTAGAAGAAAATCCATCCTGACACAGTGAGAACAACAGCAAACTCCACACAGTAGTCCCTCAGGGATCAGACTTGGGGCCTTCACTCTTCTCGCTCCATGGTGCTTTGTCTCTTCCTCATCTCACTGTTCCATCCCTGGACAGTGTTGCGGGGGCTATAGAGTTAGACTGAGCAATGCTGGCTGCCCCGGTGATGGTTTTCCGTAGCATTCACAGACGCGTTGGTTAGCTCACGAAGCTACGCTAATGACAGGCAAACACACAGCCCCAGCCACTATGCCAGTTTCCACCGCTCACTGCACTGGCACACTGTCCAGTCAGGTCCGCACAGATGGAACACGGGCCGGGATAAATGCAGGCTTTGTGCGGCTAACTCGGAACCTGCGGAGAAAATAGTGCCACTGGTGTGTCTAGCATGTTGGAAACCCCATCCCATATTTAAAGACCTGTACCTGATTTTTTCCCAAGTATTCGAGCAAAAATAGTCTTGCCCCAGTACAGATATAACGTACAAGCAGCTCCTGAGGTCAAAATAAGTCAGCTGTGTACCGTCCGAGAATCAGTTAAGTGTTAATTGCTAATTGTTGTTAGCATTAGCAACATGGCAAAACTCCGCTCTGGTCTCAGAAAGTTGTGAAAAGTGCTTATAAACTCATCGTGGTGAATAATTAGGACGCTCAGAATGCTTAAGATAAGTGAGGAATAACTTTGTCCCACTGCAAACTGTTTAAAATGAACTAGTTCTGTTTTTTTTTTTTACATTTTTTAAATGGTAAAATCAGGTACAGAGACTTTAAAGATGCCATTAATGATAATAGTAACAATAACAATGATTTGTCTGATTAAGGCAAGGCAAGTTTATTTGTATGGCACAAGTCGTACACAAGGTTATTCAAAGTGCTTTACATTAAGAGACAAAGACAGAAGAATGTCATAAATCAAACATTATTGGTAAAACCCACCATTTTAGTTGTAAGTATTCAAAACTTCTGTAGAGATGCTTTAGTCAAAATAGTAAAAAACAGTAACAAAAACTGTCACATAACTTTAGTGTGAGTGCGAACTTATAGCCGTGCGTTCTTCTCTGGTGGAGGGTTCGCCACCTGCTTGTCTCCATGGAGATGTTATTGCTTTGCTGCGAATGTTCCACACTCTGCATGGAAACAAGTAGATGATGATACCACCAGGTTAAGTTACAAGTCAGATCTGTGCAGAGGTGACCCTGCTCACAGTGAGAATGCATACTTTTAGCAAAAAAACAACAACACACACACAAAAAACACCTGTAATAGAGTAAAAGCAAAATAGATAAATGTCACACTGTATAAAGCAGTTTAAACTATGTTCAAAACAAAAGCAGATCGCCATGAGCAAGTCCTGGGTAATAATCATTTTGAATCTGGTGAAGTTATGCAGACTTCAGAAACACACATAGGCAAGGTTACCACCTCATGACATCAGCAGGTGGAAGAAAGTGCTCTGACACGCATAACTGAAACAAAACACAACTCCAGCTATGGTTTGACCTTAGACCATTTAAAATTTAAATTGTTTAGGTCCATATTAATTGCTAAAATAAGTTTTGATGTTACATAACAGAGGCCCTTTAAGTCACAGATACAAAACAGTGTGTCCTGAATAGTAGTATTCTCTCCTGGAGCTGTGCAGTGAGAGGTCCAGAGGAGGAGCGGCCTCTGTTGTTAAGGGGAATATTTGGGTTGATTCATAGCAACGCAGGGAGAGGCCAGACACACACACGCACATACACACATGCACACACACACACACACACACACATATGCACTCGTGTGGCACTAACACCAGCCCCTACAGCGTCCTCTTCTGGACAGTGTGTGCACATACAACACACAGAGGTTGCTTTAGTTCAAATCATGTCTTGTGGATGAGGCTGGAGAGCTCTGGCAGACTCTATAAATCATCTGTGTGGTTCAATTCTGCAGCAGGAAACACAGTGGTACAGTAAGTTGAGGCTTTGCCCTCCAACCATAAGGTGGCCGGTTCTATGCATCAGAAAGGACATGTGGTAGAAAACTGTACTGACTCACCATCCACCTGGTACAACCTGAACAGCAGTGAATGTGGTGTTTAAGTGTTGGTGGAGCTGAGGCGCTGATGGCACAGATTGGCAGCCTCATGGCAGCTGTGGCTACAGAAGGATCTGAGCATCACCAGGTGTGGAGTGAGTGAATAAAGGGTCATGCTTGAGATTTTATTATACATGTGGCGCACACATACACACATATACACACACACACACATACACGCACGCGCACACGCACACACACACACACACACACACACGCGCACACACACACACACACACACACACGCGCACACACACACACACACACACACACGCGCACACACACACACACACACACACACGCGCACACACACACACACACACACACACGCGCACACACACACACACACACACACACGCGCACACACACACACACACACACACACGCGCACACACACACACACACACACACACGCGCACACACACACACACACACACACACGCGCACACACACACACACACACACACACGCGCACACACACACACACACACACACACGCGCACACACACACACACACACACACACGCGCACACACACACACACACACACACACGCGCACACACACACACACACACACACACGCGCACACACACACACACACACACACACGCGCACACACACACACACACACACACACGCGCACACACACACACACACACACACACGCGCACACACACACACACACACACACACGCGCACACACACACACACACACACACACGCGCACACACACACACACACACACACACGCGCACACACACACACACACACACACACGCGCACACACACACACACACACACACACGCGCACACACACACACACACACACACACGCACACACACACACACACACGCACAGCCAAGTCTATCCAAGTCTAAAACACATGGATCAAACTGGGGAAGAAAAACAGTGAAATACACACAGCATCTTATAGTTTGAATATACTGCTCATAAAGATGACTGATTATTTCACATTTAATTCATTATTGAAATAATAGTTTTGTCACTGGGACTGTGTCATGCATCAGATATTAAACATAAATTTGTGGTCAGTTTTACTCACTGATAAAATTAAATACCCAAAGATTCAGTTAATTTGGTTTATTTCGATTAAAAAAACCCCGACTCACTGTTCCAGACACAGAAGTGATTTGTCAGTGTAAATGAATGAGAGCAAATAGTCTCATCTGTGTGTGTGTGTGTGTGTGTGTGTGTGTGTGTGTGTGTGTGCGTGCGTGCGTGCGTGTGTGTTACCTGAACTCACCACAAGAGGGAGCTGTTGGCTTATAATTCTGTTCAACC
The DNA here is from genome assembly GCA_000787095.1 of Periophthalmodon schlosseri. Taxonomy (NCBI): domain Eukaryota; kingdom Metazoa; phylum Chordata; class Actinopteri; order Gobiiformes; family Gobiidae; genus Periophthalmodon; species Periophthalmodon schlosseri. Next base: position 30,591 of record KN487018.1, read on the forward strand.
TTGAACTGTCCCAGGATCATCATTGTATCCAGTGGTTTCAGAATGATGAAAAATTAGGCCTATTACCATAGCGATTAACAGTTTAAAACAAAATATATCTTTCGAATGGGAAAAGTTCCTAAAATGTTGCATGTGGGGCAGTTGGGATGGGAGATTTCTTGGAGGACAGCGCTCGTTCACCCGACCTGTGTGACCTCTGACCTGTGTGACCTTTGACCTGTGTGCTTTCATTTGCTTTTGGTCAGATGCTGAGAACACACTATGCACGCCCAGGAGAGATCACTAAATTGCTCAAACATGTATGGATGACATTTAAAACCTCTTCAGGCATGTTTTTGATTGGAGAACGTTATAACATGGTAGAAAGCTCCAAAAAAAAATTTGATTTTGCATAATACCCCTTCTTTAACGTTCACCTGATACAAAATGCAATATATCAATGTATCTTTTTGTTGTAAACTCTATTTTGACTTCCACCAGTGATCGCCCCCGACGTCACAGCTCTCAAATTCCCATTTCTCCGACTTGACCCGACGACACGGTTCGGTTTTCATGTGCAACTTCCTCTCTGAAACTCATGTTTACGATGTATCCAGCGCCACATGAAAGCAGCGTAAACTCCAATCCACACGTTCCCTGAGCTCTGTCCAATCAGAGCGGACGATAGTGTGATGTTATGTGAGTTTGTAGAGAGAGGAGCAGAGACAGAGGTTAAAGGTCGTGTACTAGGACGTTTGAGACTCTGACTAAAGCGCTTTGAGTGTCTTGAAGGTGGAAAAGTGCGATATAAAAATGTGACCATAACCAGTGTGAGTACTTGTTATTAGTTACTCTCCACCCCTGTACAAACTTAGTCAAAAGTTTGGACACACCTTTCCATTCAGTCTTTTTTTCCCTTATTTTTACTACTTTTTACATTTTACATACATAAGGAAGACATCGAATATATGAAGCAAGACATACGGAATTATTTAGCAAAGAAACAAACAGTGAAATAACTCAACTAAATATGTTTTATTATTTTATATATTTAAAAAAATCATCCAAAAAATTCTCCTTTGCTTTGTTGACAGCTCTGCAAACCCTTGGCCTTCTCTCAGTTTCCTGAAACTGTTTTCACTTCACAGTTTTAGACCTGTCACCATAATGATTATATATCGACTTATCATTCAGTGTATCAAAGCTGGGACAACACTTTTTTGGGGTCAGTATTTATCGTGTGCATTTTTTCTTTGCACTACTGGGAAATTTGTGGATATTTTTGGCTTTATGATAAGATTTAAGCCGTAAAAGGTTGAAATAATAACTTGTATGACTCATGACAGATGCAAACTAATGACTAAAGTGTTTCGTTCTCCTGTTTATTCATTACAGCTCGTGACCTTTAACAATATTGTATATTTAGAACAGTTTTGTGGTTTAAACCTGCTCTAGGTTTTTTGTGTCAGTGGCATAAATGAGTTTCAATATTACCGTTTATCGTCAATATATCGCACTTCAAAATTTGTTATAGGACAGGTCTAGCGTCAGGGTCAACAAATGCCAAAGTCCGAAGCAGCGATCAAAGCAAAGGGTAAAGGCCATTTTAAAAAATCTAAAATCTAAAACAAGTCTTGCGTTATTTTGAGTTAATTTTTTTGTTTATTACGTTCCATATGTAGATTCAGAGAGAATCTACAGTGGAAATAGAGTAAAATCAAAAATGTCCAACCTCCTGACCCGCTGTGAACATATAAAAGCATAAAAGAAGAAACACACAAGACTTAAACAATATAAAAATCACAATTTATTCTACAGTTAGTTTGACAGGCAAGTGACGATATGCTCAGACTTCATTGTCAGGTTTAGGCACAGGGACGGACATTTCAAATATATATAGTAGCATATATATTATTCTATGTAGTAGCATAAAACCTCTCTACCTTAACAATGCCTGCACTTCCTGGTTAGCTGTACAAAAATACGTTTAAATCTCTTGGTTGCTCTGCACACGCTCTCGTGTGCAAAAGTGCGTCAAACAGGCGTACAGGGACCTTCAGCCAAAGTCTATGCGAGGTCTATACTCAAGGACCATGGGATATGTCTGCGAAAAGAGGAAAACATTTATTTCACTTTTAGAAAAGAAGTGTGAAGAAGAGAAGGAGTGTGTTCAAATGAGGCAATGAAAAATGTGATCGGGACCATTCACCAAACCGTAACTGGTTTATTTATTGTTCCCCTTTTCCAAATTAAAGGTACAGTGTGTTCAGGAGGTGGCACTGCACCTGCATGATCCCACGGAAAAAGAAAGTTAAAACTATACTTCGGAACATTCTCCACGGAGACAGATATGTTTTATGCCATACTGCGGAAGATTATAGCCAAAGGAACATTTCCATAGAGACAAGCAAGAAGAGGCCAAATAGGTTTGTGGAGATGCAAGCCCGCTCACATTAAGGATGTATGTGTCTATTATGTTTTCAGCGCAATAAACATGATCCATATGAGTTTTTTTCCTACAAAAAAGTTACATACTGTGGCTTTAAAATGTCAGTTTATACTATTTTTTCTTTTATATTTTAACATAACCTACCCACCTAAATGACTGTATTCACATTGAGACTGTGATTCATGTGTCCGCCCTAGAGGAAGGACATTTGTCTGGCCTCTGCAGGACCAGCCCCATAAACCCAGAGCATTTTACATGTACAAACATCAGGTGGTGTTGTGGTGGAGGAGGTATGACAAGTGCTCAATCATGTTTGGCTTCAGTTTTCATGGAGTGAAACTGGAGGATCTGCTAACACCAGTGTTACAGCTACAACACTAAGAGGTGGTATACATTTACTACGATATTTTAACGATGTAACTTAGATTAACAAAATATGACCGTTGGTTCAATAAACCATTTGAATGAAAGGTAAACTATATAACTTTTTCTAGTACGCGGTTTACCACCTGCTTGTCTGCTGGAATGTTTGGTTTGGAACGGTACGGCGTAAGTGACGCCATGCCAAGTTACAGCTCTGGGGTCTCATTTATAAAAACTTACATGGAATTCTGACTAAAAGTGCATGTGCAGATAAAACACAAATGCCTCAAACTTGTCTCCGTCGTCCCTCTGAGCTCAGATCCTCTTCTGCCTCGTGTCTCAAAGTTCTGACACAAAAATGTGGACTTTTTGGATCGGACCGTTCCATCTCAAGTTGTCTTTTTATAGATCACAGACTTGATATGGAAAGTAACGTACGGAACATTTTTGCACAAGATCTGCGGAGAAGTGACCCAACTCACTGTATGAACGCATGTTGCTCAAAGTTAATGTCATACTGTGGAACATTTTAGGCACAGCAACAACATCTCCATGGAGAACGCTGGATCAAGGACATGATTTAATTCAGAAAGACTGAGCTTCCCTCCTGTCACACCCCGGGACACACCACTCCAGAGACCAACGAAGGTAATATATCTCCTAACTGAATGTCTGTAAAGATATTACACTTCTACACAACATATTTAGATCACCATGTTACCTTTTATTGTTTAGAAAAAGCTATATTCGCCCAAAACAACATATTAAAATCTTCAATAAGTTTCAGTTTCATTTTTGATGCTCTGAGTTTCCCCTCGTTTTGCTCTCCGTATAAGTCGCTCCCCCTTCAGAGCGCTATCGAACACGATTAGCTGCATCCCGCTAATGAAACTACTGCACATCGCGTCAGGTTTGTGCACAGTTTTGTATCATGTTTTTGTACATTTGCGGAGGATTGTCGTGAGAGAGCACGGGTGACGTACATGGATGACATATAAAACATCTTCAGGCATGTTTTCGATGAGGGAGCAACGTTCTATGGTAGAAAGCCAAAAAAAACTACATTTTGCATGCCCCCTCTTTAAGTTTATGAGGGGGAAAAATGAAAGTTTTTTGATTGACTGATAAGAGAGTAGTGAACGTCCCGCCAGAAAAGTTACATTTAAAAAACATTTTTAAAAGAATGAAAAAAAAAGTGCTGTTTCTGGATTCTCACTTTGCCCCGCCCCCTTTCTCCACACATGCATCACGTCTTCTTCTGTGTCTCTTATGCAAATACTGGGTGTGTCCTGTTTATTTTCACGTGCCTCTGGTAGAGTTTAACAGAGGCATGATTTAAGGCTGTATGCTTTCAATTTGTAATGTCATACGCTAATAAAATAGTATCGTTTTTGAGATTTGGCAGTCTCCTCCTTACCCCAGTCTCCTCTATATTTATTAACGTTAATTAAAAAAAGCTGGTTACCATAGCAACAACTTTATTCTCGTAGCGCCTGCATAATCTTTTTTTTTAATGTGACCCTTAGACTCTGTCATATTAAATAAATGTAAAATATGAAAAAAGTCATGGGACCAGGAAGTGTCATTCCCGATTTGAGTCATTTACCAAATTTGCATCAGTTAGCTTGTCCTTGGCGAGATTTTAATTATTTTACTTGCCAAAATGAGTTTAAAAGTTATCTGTCAGAGGTAGTCATAGTTTGTCATTCATTTAAGTAAAATAAGTGTGCTACGAGGAAGTGTGCTATGGGGAAGTGTGCTACGAGGAAGTGTGCTACAGGGAAGTGTGCTATGGGGAAGTGTGCTATGAAGAAGTGTACTATGAGGGAGTGTGCCATGAGGAAGTGTACTATGAGGGAGTGTGCTATGAGGGAGTGTGCTATGAGGAAGTGTACTCTGAGGTAGTGTGCTATAAGGAAGTGTACTATGAGGGAGTGTGCCATGAGGAAGTGTACTATGAGGGAGTGTGCTATGAGGGAGTGTGCTATGAGGAAGTGTACTCTGAGGAAGTGTGCTATAAGGAAGTATACTATGAGGGAGTGTGCTATGAGGAAGTGTGCTACAAGGAAGTGTGCTGTGAGGAAGTGTGCTACAAGGAAGTTTGCTACCAGGATGTTTACTCTGAGGAAGTGTGTTATGAGGAAGTGTGCTACAAGGAAGTGTACTATGAGGAGGTGTACTATGAGGCACTGTGCTACGAGGAAGTGTACTATGAGGAAGTGTGCTACGAGGAAGTGTACTATGAGGAAGTGTGCTATGAGGAAGTGTGCTACGAGGAAGTGTGCTACGAGGAAGTGTGCTACAAGGAAGTGTGCTACAAAGAAGTTTGCTACAAGGAAGTGTACTACGAGGAAGTGTACTATGAAGAAGTACAACTCACGTTTTCTCCATGCAGCCTCCAGCGAGTCATGTAGATAAACTCCAGAGTGTGGTCGCGGCCCATGATCTCACCGTTACACAACACGTCCAACTGCACACACACACACACACACACACACACAAATACACACATAAACAACACAGCAGAGGGGTCAAAATGACACAGGAGCACAGAGCAGCAGTGGAGAATGTGGGGTCAGAATGTGTGTCAGAGTGAATATCGGGTCAGAATGTGAATGCGGCGCCAGATTGTGAAGTGGGGTCAGAACGTGAATATGAGGTAGAATGTGACTGTGGGGTCAGAATGTGGAGTTAGAATGTGGGTCCGAATTTGGGGTCAGACAGCGCAGTCCAAATGAGTGTGTGCTCAGAACGTGGGGTCAGAATGTGAGTGTGGGGTCAGAATGTGAACGTGGACTCAATATATGGAGTCAGAGTCTGGTAAGGGCATGAATGTGGGGTCAGAATGTGAGGTGAGAATGTGGGGTCAAAATGTGAGAGTAAGGTCAGAAAGTGGTAACAGAATGAATGTGAGGTCAGAATGTGGGGTCAGAACGCGGTACAGCAGAGAGCCTGACGCAGTGCAGGAAGTGAAAGGGAAGGGGAAGTACGGGCTGTGAGGAGGTGTCGACTGAAACCGTGAGCTGGGTTGTGCTACAAAAGTTTTTAAACATTTGTCAGGTTTTTGCTGAGATGAAAATTTTCTGAACGCTTTTATTTACAATGGATCTAGATGACCTGTGACTTTATCTGTGTTACGTAATTACTTATTTTTAAGTAAGACGTAGCTGAACAAACAAATGGTTATAATATACTAAGATTTAAAAAACATAATTAATGAATGTATGTATTTATCATTTTATTATTTATTTTAGTTTAATTGTTTTAGAGTTCGGTAATCCCTTCGTAAGTCTATGCTGTGTCCTTTCTTAATGGAACTGTAGTGTCACCAGATACAAGGTAAACATGTTCAAATCAAATATATCTTTACTGTTAACAACTGCAATTCTGATTTATTCTTAATTACAAAAACATTGGACATGATGATCAAGTTATGATGTAATTTGGTGTGTTGGTTCTCTATGCTATTATCCAATCAGAAAGCAGAATGAGCCTCACATAAGTCTCTCATTTGGGTTGCCAGTTCCAATGCTGAAATCCAGTTGGTTTAAAAAAAGGACTCTTTCTGATCTGAATCATGACTCAGTGCTAGTGCAGCCTCTGCAGCTCAGTGAGTGAATTCTGGAGGTTCAGAGCTTTCACGTGAGGCCTGTATGTGTCTTTATCTGCGGGTTAAGGCTCTGGACACACAGGGCCAGTTGTGATTAAACAGTGAGAGGCAGGATACAGTTCCTTTAAGTTTTATACAATAAAAAATTATGCATAAGACCTTTTACTTTGCATATTGTTCTCTAAGCTATGTGCTGAATTTCCAAAATGTATGAACAGAAACTTATTTGACCTTGAATTGTTCTGATTAAAATGCAAACACTCTGGATCAGAACGCCTCCATGTTCTCGTATCCTCTCTTCTCACACCCCCGTGTCCTTACCTCGTAGGAGCTGGGCAGCTTGAGTTTGAGGCTGAGGAACTTCTTGATGGTTCCCACGGTGACTCTGCTGGAGCAGCGGATGAACCTCTTCATCAGGTCCTGAGGAGGAGGAGAACAGCGTGAGACTCATGAGGGACGTGTGCGCCAGGCAGATGTTCACAGCTAAAGGGGCAGGGGCTGAGGTATTGTTTACCAGGGATGTGTAGGTCAAACAATGGACCCGATGATCCTACCTGTTGAGCCGCACTGAGACGCTTGTTTGAGTTTTTCTATTATTTTTATATTTTACTGCTAAATGTGCTGAAACTACCCTTATACGTGACATTTATTCCTCGTATATGTGGGATATACCGTTACAGACGTGTCCTGGCTCTGTCCCGTGTTGTGCAGACAGTCCAGACAGATGGCGATCTGTGGGTCACTCCTGTGGTAGTCCTGGCCCTGCTCCTCTGCTCCTCCTCCGTCCCCTCCTCCGTCTCCTCCTCCTCCTCCTCCTCCGCCTCCTCCTTCAGGCTCCTCTCCTCCCTCTGATGCTTTCTGGTGCTTCACGCTGTCTGCTGGAACACACCGGAGACATTAGGAATCAGTTCATTCACTCATAAAAGCTGAAAGTTGCCGCTGCAGAATTTGTAATCAGCATAGTCGCATTGGGCAAATCTCAAAGCTATATTTATGTAGGTACTTTTTTACTGGTCGCATACTTTTTTGTTGCTGAAATGACGCTATGGCACAGTATCCACTAAAACATTATTAAATGGCTCCAGTTGGCTCTGTGCACAACGGCAGCTGTCTGCTTCTGGTCAGAGCGGCGGTTAGCTACGCCATTTCCGGTGTAATGTAATGTCTCTGAGGCTTTTGCCGAGTCACGCTTTACAAAATGAGGAGCAAGCTTCACTGGAGGACACTTCTGCTAATGCTAATGCTAACTTCTATTAAAACATTAAATCTAACATCACAAAATTACATTTGCAGTAAAGACGACCCGATTACTTTTAGGTGTAGATCATTTCAGCTAGTGGTGTTATTTAAATATTTACTAGGCTCTAAAATTAGCATTAGCATTAGCATTAGCCTCGACACACAAAGACGCACCTTTCTAAAAACAGAAGTAGGCTATATTTGCTGTAACGTTAAAGAACACTTAATGAATCATACAAGTTATTTACTCAACCGTGTACAGCTCAAATCTTATCAGGTCAGAAAAATAACAAAAAGTTCCCCACTCGTACAAAGAAAAAGACCCCATGATAAATACTAACCCCCAAAAATGATTGCCCAGTGTCTCATCTATTGATATAAAGTACTACAAAAGTGGATATAGTAATTATCTTGACAGGCCTAAGCGGGAAGTGTTCACCGGTGACGTTTTCCCTGCATTTCTTAAGTGTTTAACGTGTTAGCGCAACTTGGCAAAAACCTTATAGACATTACATTACCGGGGAACTGGCTCCGCTGACCCTCGCTCTGACCGGAAACAGCCGCGTGCCGTTGTGAAAAGCCAATTAGGAAACGAGCGGTGTAAATAATTCATGTACAGTATGTCTGTCTCTGGCTCTTTGGATTAGGTCTGTCGTGATCATTATTATATTGATTTATGATTCAGTATATGCTAGTTGAACACTATTTTTCAGCTTCAGTATTTACGGTGTGTACTGTGGGGACTAGTTTTCTTAATTTTATGTAGTATTATGCCAAAGCGATGACGTTTGAGTCGCAAATGATCCGATAATAACTTACATAATAACGCTTTAATCTCGCATAGTGCTTTTCCAGATGCTCAAAGTCGTTTTACAGTTTGGTGCGTTATTACCCAGCGGTGTCAATCTGCTCTGACCGTCACCGACACTCGCATACACACACGCACACCACATTCGTACAAGGCAATGCGGGTGAAGTGTCTTGCCAAAGGACACGACAACAATTTTTGGCTCGCTTTGGCGCACCTGATATCCCCAGCAGTCTCCCATCCAAGTGCTAACCAGGCCCGGGCCTGCTTAGCTTCAGACCTGATGAAATCAGGCTTTGACGAGGAGGTTTGGCCGGACGTCACATGACACATTAAAGATACTTTGACCGTACTATTTATATATGACTGATCACATTATGTTTAACATGATTCGCTTAGACAAGGATTTACTGCAATTATTCTCCCTTAAAGTTATTGTGAAAGTGACATAAATTCATTTTAATATTATCGTTTATCGTGATTTTTTTAAGTCGATATATCGCACTTCAGACTCTGCTATCGTGACAAGCCTCCTCTGGGTTTTGGTATAGTGTTTTTTGTTCATTTTCTGTTGCAGAAGCTTCCCCAGCGCACTCCAAAATGGCACTTCAAGATTCAAGGATTCATTGTCCTTGTCCCAAGTAACAATGAAATTACTTTTGGAGCATTAAACAGTGAGCGTGGCTGTAGTGCAAGGATTTTATTTGGCACACCTTATCTTATTCTGTGTAAAAGCTGCTAACCCAAAGTTTAGACCTCTACAAACATGTTCTGAAGTGTCCCTGTGTGTCAGACGCCTCCTTGTGTGTCAGATGCCCTCCCTGTGTCAGATGCCCTCCCTGTGTCTCCATGGGGTTTTATTCTGTGTAAAAGCCGCAGTTACCTTGTCCATTCTCCAAGGGCTGATTCTTCTTCCAGAACTCGAGCTCCTGTTGCTCCTCCTCTGCACACACACACACACACACACACACAGAGGGAAAAAGAGAGGAGAGAGGGATGGACAAAGGAATGAGAAGGAGGCCGGCAGGCAGAAAAGAGAGACATGGGAGAGAGAGACAGAAAGGAGAGGAAGATAGACAGTATATACAGAAAGAGGGACAGAAACAAGAGTGTGAGAGACAGGCAGCCAGGAGAGAGAGAGAGAAAGGAGAAAAAGACAAAGGAATGAGATAGAGATAGATAGAATACAGAAAGGGGACAGAAACAAGAGTGTGAGAAACAGGCAGCCAGGAGAGAGAGAGAGAAAGGAGAGGAAGATAGACAGTATATACAGAAAGAGGGACAGAAACAAGAGTGTGAGAGACAGGCAGCCAGGAGAGAGAGAGAGAAAGGAGAAAATGACAAGAATGAGATAGAGATAGATAGAAGTGAGACAGGTGAGAGTGAGAGAGAGAGACAGCAGAGAGAGAGGGGCAAGAGTGACAGGGACAGAGAGGCAGAGAGTGGAGAGATAAAAAAGAGAGAGAGGTGAGAGAAGAGAGAGAGAGGCAGATAGTAGATAGAGAGGAGAGAAAGAGGAGAGAGAGAGAGAGATAGGCAGGAGAGAAACAGAGAGAAAGAAAGGCAGAAAGGAGAGAGAGAGACAAGGAAGAGAAAGAGCAGACAGAGAGAGAGAGAGAGATGAGTGAGAGAGGTGTGAGCGAGAAAGGAGTGAGGCAGATGACAGTGAGTGAGAGGGACAGGCAGCCATGAGACACACAGATGAGAGAAAGACAAGAATGAGACAGAGAGAGAGAGAGAGAGCAAAAGAGAGAGAGAGAGGATAGAGAAAGACAGGAAAGAAACAGTGAGAAAGAGGTGTGAAAGGGAAATGAATGAAACAGATGAGAATGAGAGAAAGAGAGACAGACAGACAGAGAGAGAGAGAGGGTTAGTGTCTAAAGAGATGGACTTATTTGTGTGAGTGGGTTTAAAGCATAATATTCCATGTGTTTAGCCAACCAGATGGATTCTTGTGATTTTTGTGAGTTCACAAACTCTGGAGATTGTCTTAAACAGCTCCAGCTGAATCGTCTGAACGTGATAGGCCCAGACTGACCAATCACAGGGCAGCGCTGAGGTTTACACGAAAACCAGCACTGAACGAACCAAAACAAACATGGCGACGCCGACAGACGTACTTCAGACTATTTTAGCAGAACTATGGACTATTTGGTTTGTGAAAAAGTTTGACTTCTCGGCTTGTTCCGCTGTTGAGACAATTCGACCAATCAGTGTGAAGCATGTCTTTGAACACTCCGATTATTGGTTCTGAATGCTCTCAGCGAGAGCTGCTCCAGATTGATAATGTGTAGAACTCTCTTCAGAGCTCCACATATCAGTCTGGGGAGAGCCAGGTTACCATGTGCTGTCTCTGTGATGAAACCCCAGCCTCGGCTCAGTGCGCTTAAACCGCTGCATTTTCTCATTTTCTCAGCTCATTTCATGTGAGATGGAAAAACTTTCAGACTCATAGATAAACTGAACATTTGAATCAAAACGTGTCTATAGTTTCAAGTTTATAGGAACTGTATGCATCCTGTGCTCATATACTTTTAAAACACGGTACTGCCATCACAAGTGAATCTAGTTCGTCAGTGCCTTAAAAGTCCTACATTAGACAAAATGGACTCTTGTGAGCTTTAAGCCGTTTTATAATGTTGTTTCCTCATCACAAACAGACCTGGAGTTGTGTTTTGTTTCACTCACACATGTTTAACACACAAACGCTGCGTATTTAGGCTGAGTTCTTCTCTCAAACTGAGAGACTCATGCGAGGCTCCTTCTGCTTTCTGATTGCAGGTTAAGACATTGGCAGCACGGGCTCAGTTGTGATTTTAATACCTTTTTTAACAGTCGGAGCAGGGCACATACAGTTCCTTTAAATACATCTTAAAAAATGAAGAAAAAAAAGCTAAAACAGATATAAGCGCTCTTGTGACAAACATCTACAGTAGGGTAAGGTGATCCTGCTGCAAACCTCTGAGGTGTTGAGTGACATCACTATTTTGAATGTCACGGAAGATATATTCTCCCATAAAAACATCGGCGTGTCTCCTTGCTCCACCTGTTGATATGGTCATAGGCAGCTGTTAGAGGCTCTGTCAACAGCACCAGACTTACAGGCACGAAGACCCGGGACGCCACCACAGAACAACTCACTTTACAGTAACACGGCTTCGTTTCACTTACTTCAATATTATCATTTGTAGTAGTAGGTGTATTACCGTGTACATTCTAAGTAAAGCATTTTCTTGGTACTGCGTGGTACTACAGGAAGATGGATTCTCCTCACTCGGATACAGATCTTTGAGTGAGTACAAGGCGTGTTTGTATTGCTTTGGAAATTACATTCTGGAAGTAATATTATTTATTTAATTCATCTTTTATTTGTTTGTTTTTTTTCTTTCCATGACTTTATCTATTTTAAGAAATTATAATACGTTTACTATGATTTTTTTTTTTTTTTTTCATTTTCACCCCATTTCAGTATTTGAGTAACATTTGAGTAATAAGTTCTTTATTTTTTCTGTCTATTGCTTTAATTTGAGTAAAATTTCATCTCCTCTGCCATTGCGTAATAAATATAATTTTAATCAAATTGTTTTAAAGGCGCACTGTGTAACTTTTCTAGTGGAGGTCTGCCATGTGAGAAGTCTGTAATGTTTCACAGTATGGCATTAAATCTATCTATGTAGCATTTATTCAAATACAGGTGATTTTACTGTTAAAAAAAGACCTTGAAAAGCTGCGTTTGGGGTAGTCTCTCCGTAGATCTGACCTGTACTATGACCTGGTGGTGTCATCTGCCTGTCTCCATGAAGATAGATGAAGATAGACATTTTTACAAGATTCCAGGCAAAGCGATAGCATCTCCATAGAGACGAGTATAGAAGCGATCTATCTTGCGGTCTTGTTTCAGTAAAAGCCTGTGGTCTGGAGAGGAGTTTACATTTTTATAATAATACATTAGATTTATATAGCGCCTGTCAAGACCCAAAGCACTTTTCGGAGCATCATCATTCACGCCACACTCGCTGGCGGTAAGACGCTATTGTAGTCGCAGCTGCCCCGGGACAGACGGAAGCGAGGCTGCCCATCTGCGCAGTCTCCCCTCCGACCACCACCAACGCTCACGCACACACCGCATTCATAACAGGCAAGGCGGTTGGAGCGTCTTGCCTAAGGACACGACAACATTTTGCGCTAGAGCTGCTGCTGCCTCACTGTGGCACCTGGTATTCAAAGTGGTTTGTGCTAAATAGCAGACTAACAGCCATATTCATTAAAGAAGGGGTATTTTACTTCTATGGGGTATTAACTGCTAACATATAACATATTTAGATCACCATGTTTCCTTTTATTGTTTTGAAATTTCTAACGACATATTAACACGTTTAATAAGTTTCACTTCCGTTTTTGACACTTTTAAGTCAAAAGCCCCTCCCCCCCTCAGAGCGTTATCACAACACAATCTGCGTACATCCCGCTAATGAAGCTACTGCGCGTCGCATCAGGTTTGTCAAGTTGCTGTGTACAGTTTTGTGTCATGTTTTTGCATATTTACGGAGAACTGTCATGTGGGAGCAAGGATGACGTTGTGGGCAAATTAGACAAGTCCGTAAGGAGGGTTCAGAAAGGGCCTGGGAAAGATCACTACGTTACTCAAACCTTACTGGATGACATATAAAACTTTTTTTTTTGATGATTGAACAACGTTATAACATGGCAGAAAGCTCCAAACAATCGATTTTGCATAATATCCGCGCTTTAACTATAATAAACGTGTAAAATGTGATTAATCAACACAAGAAAAAAAACACGGATTAACAGTTTTCTGGCATGTTGACCGGCGCTCAGGAGAAACCACGCTCTATTCCATCATTCGCTAACTGTGGTGCAAACTGGACATTGTTATATACATAGGTAGTTTGAGTGCATTAATATTGATTATGGCTGTAATCAGTGCTCTAATTGGGTTTACCTCCTGTGAACATGATCTTAATTAAACCTCAGCTGGATACTGTGTAGAGACGGATGAGACCATCTGGACACTTACTCTCTCTGAGCCCGGGCACCAGCTTGAAAATGATCTCCTCCAGAGTATTGTCCAGCCTGAGAACAGACACAGAGACATGGACGGGTTTAAAGAACACACATCATGCAAAATGGACTTCTTAGCCCTTTTAACCATGTTGTACTGTTTTCACCTCGTCAAAAAAAACCCAAACACATATCTGGAGTTGCGTTTTGTTTAATTCACGCTTGCTTCGTTCATCCAGGAGACATTTTGCCTGTTTAGTTGCGTCATAGCTAAAACTCTGGACCTCTCCTGTGCAGTTTTTAAGCTCATAAACCGTCACCAGACTCATTCTATGGTAAAACTGTGTTCACAATGAATGCATGGCTCTGTTACCATAGCATTCATGGAGGTTAAGGAAGTCAATTGTTTACTTTCTAAATGTTAATTCCCGTTGCTGACAACAGAGGGAGCTCCAACACCTAAATGCCTCATTGGAAACAGAGGTGAAATTGGTGTATTTTCCAAATGCACACATTATTTTAAGTTAGAAAATGTGAAATACGTATCCCAAGGTGACCAAAAGTGTTTAGAGGAAAAGTAAAGGCCCAAGAATGCATCATATCTGAGCTTTAAGTTAGGCACAGGAGAGGGAAGGGCTGGGGAGAAAGTACAGTGAATAGGCTGTGTTCACGTTTAAGAATTTAATGATGTCATTATTTAGGAAGTGCCCTATATAACTCTATGGGGATTCACTGATTCACTGCTCACAAATGATAAACTTATCATTAGGGATTGGCTCCACAAACTTTCCATATAAACAGTATGCTAGTTGATGTTAGCTTTACAATTTACTCCGCTCTGGTTAGACTCATATAACTAAATAAACTCAAGTTTATGCAAAAAAAATAAATAAATTGCCAAAATTTTTCCTAAAAAGGTAATTCCAAAGCTGTTACCTTGCAACAAAACTGTAAACAAGGGCCGAAGCTCAACTTCTTTACACAATAGTATAAATGTATAACACAAATCCTTTATTTTCTGAAATGAATGTTAAAACTATCAGAACATGTGCGAGCAACTTGTTCCAACAGCTACTTAACTGGTGTGAGAGGAAAATATTTACTACAGTTACTATTCCACCAAACAAAGTAATAATTATAAAACATGTAAAGCTGGTCCATGCACTTTGACAGGTCAGAACTAAATTGGCAGTATGGTAGGGTTATTCTTAGGGTTGGGACTTGCTTTGAAAAATATCACTGGGATTTCAGAAGATGGGGCGTAACGCTGAAATAAAGATGCTGCATACATCCCTGCAGCGTGGGTATATTTTAGGTGGCTGTTAAGCAGGTTTTAACTTTCAGACTTGGCGAGTCTGTTAACATGAAGGGCTGAGATTACAAATTTCATGCTGTCTCTGGAGCCATTAGAATAAGTCATGGTGCGTTATACAAGGGTTCACAGAAAGTACATCCAAAAACCCTGGCCAGCTAAGAATACACGCCTCACCAGTACTTTACAAAGATGTGTATTCAGGAATCGGGTTTTATCTCCCAGAGTTCACATGGGCGTGATTGACAGGCTCCTCACTCTCCCTTTTAGTCCTCCAGACCCCGCCCCTCCTAGCCCCCTCACTCTCCCTTTTAGTCTTCCAGATCCCCCGACTCTCCCCTTTAGTCCTCCAGACCC
>KN487019.1:1479-24809 GCA_000787095.1 Periophthalmodon schlosseri
GCTGATTCGCTGCCATGACTTTGCAAAATGAATAGAAAGATACATAACGTTTGCAAAAAAAATTATAGTAAAAAATAAAAAATAATGCCGCCACGTTTTCCCAACTTCTACTATGTTAAAGTTTCACTATGCAACTTATCTAGTGAAAGTTAAGTAAGTGCCATTGTCTTGTCTCCATGGAAATTGTACTGTTTTGCCTGGATAGTTCCAAATCAGTCTTCATACAGAGTAACAGGTGACACCTCCAGGCCACGTTCCAGGTCAGATCTGTGGATAGGTGACCCCACCACTCACAGCAAGAATGAATGTTTTTGAAGATATATTTGAGCAATAAAATCACCCGTAATGAAATAAATGATAGAAACATTTAATGCCATACATAGAACATTCCAGGCAAAGCTATAGCATCTCCATGGAGACAAGCAGGTGGCAGACTCTCCATCTGAAAATTTACATAGTGTACCTTTAATGATGCCAAACTAAGTTGTGAAATTTGAACCATGGCACAAATGGACCAGAACCAACTTTGAGCAATTCTACTGTTGGAAATTCCGATTGTTCTCCAACACAGATCCGATCAAACTGCAGATGTACCAGATGTCATTCCCATTGGCTGCACTGAAATACCATCAAGACTTTATAATGCGTTTTATTGTCAAATTTCAATTTACGACGTCATTATAGTCGTTTTTATGGGCGAAATGAACGGAATGTCATAAAAGACCAAATTACAAAATGAGTGTCTGCCATGGTGGAATGTCTCGTTAAAGTCATAATTACCTCTAAATCTGTCGTAACACTGATGAAGTTGCTGGTGACTTCATATACTGTGAATTTAAAATACTGAAAATTCTTGAAAAAAAAATCTAGTTATTTCTGTTTAGCAGCTCTAAATTGTTGCTTAGGTTCAACCAAAACATTTGTTGAAGTTACAATTTTGTTGGCAAGCATTTGAAAATGGATCATCAGAATTTAAAGGTCCTGTATTACACAAAATGGACTCTTGTGAGCTTTAAGCCATGTTATAATGCAAAAACATACCTGGCGTTGGGTTTTGTTTGATTCACACATGCATTATTAGGCTGTCTATAGCTACCAAGCTCAAAATGCTCTGTTCCACCTTGTGATGTCATGAAGCGGTAGTTTTCAAGTTAACAACTACCTTTTACCTTTTGTTCTGTAGAGACAACATTATAACATAGATCAGAGAATAGCGTAATATGAGTCCTTTAACGAATATCGCATGGAAATTGTGAGCATTAAAATTCACTTGAAGTAAAGCTCTAAAACAGATTAAAATATAATACAGTGAAAGAAAATTCAATTACATGGCAACATTAGCATAAATACTAATTACCTTTGCTTTGTTGAACCAAAAACAGTCCACTTAAGATTTCTATTGTAAGTCAGAAGATGGAACCAAGCTCTCTGACGGCTTCTTTTGTCATATTTTATTTTAATGCAATTTGAAATATTCATATTGGCATTACAAAGGACTTAAAAAGCAACTTTAAGGTTAAGGTACACTTTATTGTCTCCAGGAAAATGTGTCCTCTGCATTTGACCCATCCTTAAAAATGATGCACTTTATTCGCTACAAACATAAAAAACAGAACTAGTTCATTTTAAATAGTTTGGAGCCGTCCAAACTTATTCCCCACTTTCCTACTGCATCTTTTCACAGCTTTCAGAGGCCAGTTTTGTTGCCACAGTAATGCTAATAACCACTACTATGCTAACAGCGCACGCGTATTTCTTCCTGGTTTGTATACGATAAAAATCTGTACTAAGGTGGCAAGTCAAATTTTAGCCTACGTGAATTGGGTAAAGCGCCTTTAAATGCCACGGGGTTAGGCCGCCGCGTTTCAAATAGGAAGTGAGCTTGGGTGGGATTCGGCTCCATCGACTCCAATTCACTATTGGAAAATGGTCGCCCCTCTCCCTGTAACTGCTGCTGTCAGGCTTGTCATTCAGACCTTAAAATGTTCGTATTAACCCGCTCTATTTTGCTAGTTTCTCCATAAATCAAGATTTGAACATAAGGGGGTGAGCCTTCAACAATGTCGCTCCTGATTGGCTCTTTGGTTTCAACCCAACGCGATGGGTGATGTCACACTCCCTCAGTCCACTTCTATTTACAGTCTATGCTTGGGAGCCATCTCTAAATCTGGAGCTAGGCTTGATCAGGACCTTCGCTGGAGGATTTTACCTATTGTGCATGTAATGGGTTGTAATTTGTAGACAGAAATGAATTTGAATTTGAATGTAAGTAAAAGCAGTAAAAAATGCTGTAGTTTTAGATATTAACCTTCCCATTATGAATAAGGTTGTTGCTCTGGCTCAGCAGCACCAATCCATCAGAATTCAATCCGCCCACACAGGGAGACATGGTGGGCAGGGGCGGGTCACAGCAGAGCACTGACCCTGGTCCAGTTCTCTCTCTCTGGGTTTATTTACTTCGTGTCACGTCTCTCGCTCCCACACTACACTGTCTAAGAGGATATGACTCAAACGAAGGCTGCTGTGTCTATGAAAGAGGAGTAAAACTAAAATATTCTCTTACTATTTCTGGCAAGGAAAAGTGACACAAAATACTAAAACTATCAATGAATGTACATGTGTCCGAGTTAGATTAAAGTATAAGTGTTTTACTAAACAGACTTTTGACATTTCAACTATGTTCCTTCATCAAAAACACCTGAGGATATAAATAACAAAAGTAAATTCACATTTACAAATATGAAGTAAAAGTACTGTGTTGTAACCTGCTCATAAACTCAATATACTTTAATTATAGACTTCCTGTGTGCTAGTAATGCTTCATAGAGGCTTAATTCTTTTTGCCACATTGTAAATGCTATTTTATTTTTTTTCCTTATTATTAACAACATGCTTTAGATAAGCTATATTCTATCTGTGGGTTTCATACTTTGTGCAACACAGAGGGAAAGGTTCGGGCCCGCAGCACCGTGGCTGCTCCTTTAACATGAGATGGATTCTGAGTGACACAAGCTCAAAGCAGTCGCTGTGTATTGTGAATATAGACGGGGAATATGAAGTTAACAGACAGAGGCAGTCCGTACACAGTCCATCTGCATTGGGCTGTTTGTGAAATGTGTCTGTGTTCTACACGTATTTTCTCATCTGCACATGGAGCACATGGTCACATGGTCACATGGTCACAGCAGCGGCTCAAACAGGGAAACTCCTCTCGCTGCACCATGCCTCCTCTCGTTTGATTTGGAACTAAAATACAACTAGGTCTTTGCATAGTCCAAGCCCGTCTGCCCAGTAGCATCTATGTCAAGCTACAGCGCTAATGCTCAGCTGTTAGATTTGCTGGATTAAATGTGAGCAGCCTGTATCCCCTCTCTCGTGTTGTGGGGCTGGTACAAAGCGGTTTGACTGAAATATCTTTCCTCCAAACGTAAAAGAAGCCTGTATATGTAAACACTTGTCCTCTGCTCTCTGCAATGGTGCACACGATCACTCGTGGCTACAGTAAAAGTTTGTCTGAGTAAATATCAGGCTCCAGGCTCTGTGTGGTAACGTTTCTGTAATTGTACAGGTTAGCTGAGGCTCGTGCTACATGCTAGCAGCGTTTTGCGTTTGTAAAAGTTAGTAGATGAAAGGAAAGCAGAGCTCTACTGCTGTCCCTGAGGAGCACATATGGACACAAAGATTGATCGCAGGCGCAGTGAGAGGAGGGCTCACTCTGCAACCAAGACTCCAAAATATCAGACAGGCTTGATCTCAGTCACAGCTCGTCTTTGGTCATATGACAGTTCTAAGTTTGATCTTTTTCTCATTCTGAGATGTACAACTTGGATATGTGACCAGAATCTGTATAAAATGACTTTGTATTTCTCTGTGTTATAAAGGTGTGTGGACTTACCCTCTGCTCCTGACAGGACACAAAAGTCTGGAAGCCTGGGGCCACTCCGAAGCCCAGCTGGTCGATAAACGGGGGCTCCTCCTGAGTGTGGATCTGAACCTTGATCCCAGCTTCAAATGAAGTTTCATCTGAGAACAAGAGGAACATTTAGTGAGAAAAAGAATCTTTAAGAACCACAGTATTGGCTTTCTTATAACAACAAAACATTCTTTTGGTCTAGTGTCTGGTCCTGAAATTGAACCCCAAACCTTCTTGCTGAGAGGTGAGAGTCTAAACTACTTTGCCATCATTAGACAATCGGCATCTCCAAAGCTCAAAATGCTCTGTTTCACCTTGTGATGTCATTTAGTGGTTGTTTTAAGATTAACTGCTATTTTTAGCCTCAACTGAACTGGCTTACTCTTCAATACTCTAGAATAAGTTGTTGCTTTAATTTTTGAATATTTGAATGTATTTATTTTTTTTAACATAGATGAAAAATAGTGCAGTATAGAACTTTAACACAACACATATCTAATGGACACTAACAAACTATTACTACTATTTGGATTTAAAGTTTTTCTGATGTAACACTACAACATTATAAACCGAATAGAAATATGTAGTTTTTAGTTTCACAAAAACATTTTTAACTTGTCATATTAAAGCATGTATTTACTTGGAACTTGGTCAGTCCTTCCCCTACAGTGCACCTAGCTTTGAAGTGTAAATATAATAGTGCGATACAGGATCTGTCGAAGAATTGTTTCCCCATAGGACGTAGTATATTTAACAGCACAGCAAAAAACCCTATGTATACACGAATGAATTAATGATGAAGGGGATAAAAGGAAAGTCAATGTAAGTCAATATAGCGAGCGTCTTACTGACAGCAGGGCACTGTGTGTATGATGTAGATAGTAACAAACAACTCCTGTAATGGGTTTATGCAGTGGACCAAATAAAAACAAGCCATTAGAAAGACATACTTGGTCCACAGGCCAGAAACACTGCATAAAACTGGGCAGATACTGTCTATGTTGTTTACAGTATGCATATGAAGGACATCTTTGCTCCGGTAAATACTTTTATGTCCCTTTTAATTAAGTCAGTGCATACATAGCCACACATACAGGATAAGGTAAGAAAGAAAAAATATCTTTAAAAAGTAACCTTAAAAAGTAAATACGCTTGTTCGATTTGGCTGATATATTTTAAAATCATCCAGGGTTTTATTCTATTATTATTATAACAATTTTTATAATGAAAAATTGTAGAAAAAAAAATGATTCACTCGTTATTCTGGCATTTAGCAAATAGAAATAATTTTGGTAATCCTAATTGACCTAAAACAGGAAAAGTTTAGTCTGATTTCATGTCAGACAAGGGGAAAAAAAAGCGTATGTGTCTTTTTATGTAGTATATGTAAACTTCTGGTTTTTAAGAGCGAATATGTTTCACCACTAATCCAAGTAGCTTCTTCAGATCTGACAGGGTTCTGTAAGTCACTGCCTTTGATCCATCTGGAGGGAGGAGCTAATTACACTGAAACTAACACACCCTGTTTGGTTACATTAAGAAGTATCTGTTTCTAGTTAAGTGAACTGAACCTACCTAGGGTGTGAACTGTTACCCGAGTCCTATTTTGCATAATCTTTCCTGCCCCTTATGGGTGACCTAAGACCTATTAGCAACTCCTGTTAGCATACTCTGATAATCCCTATTGTTTTCTTCTTTTGTGACAGAAAGTGAGTGGGAAGAAGGAGCAGGCATCATTCCAAACAAGTCAAATATAATAAATTTAATTCAGTCAACTGGACAAAAGCTTTTAAGTGTGAACATGTTTCGCTGCTAATCCATGTAGCTTCTTCAGTTCAACACTTAAAACTAACATACCCTAGTTGTTTACAGTAAGGAGTATCTGTAAGTAGTTAAGTCCATTGAACTAACCTAAGGTGTGAACTATCACCCGAGTCATATTTTGCATAATCGTTCCTGCTCCCAATGGGTGATTTAACTTCTTTTAGCAACTCATATTAGCATACACTAATAATCCCTGTTGTTTTCTTCTTTTGTGATGGAACCTACCTGGATTACAAATTTACATAATCAATAATATACAGTTTACAAGTATATAAAACAGTGACTCAAGTTAGCAAGTTAGAAAATGTATTAGAATTTGCATCCATAGAAGGAAGCTAATGTCACTATGCAATAACTTTTATGTAAGAAAATCAGGTTTAGTGACACAACCCTTACCACATACGGCACCATTATGTCTTAAACTTTAGTATGCTCCATCACGCTCCTTTTCCATTGGCTGGTTTAGGCTTATCGCGGCTCTGTGGCAGGCCTCGGTGATTTACGCTTTCTTTGGGGATAAAGCGCCAAGTGTGTTTGGGGCCCATGTCTCTCCGCGCTAGCTGTCACCCTCGCTATCTGCTGCTAAAAGTGCCACTGCTTTTCTCAATGCTTTCAATTAGACAGCTGCGGGCTTCAAATGACAAATCGTAGCACATTTTACTGCGACTCTATGGAGGATATGTAGAAAGTGGTTATGTGGCGCTAGCTGCCAAAAGCATTGCAGAAGGCTTGGCGGTGCATATATTGGTGTGTAGTGAGAAATGCCCAAGCTGTGCCATGTTATCTAAAAGTCAGGGCCATCTGTCAGGGCTGTGCGGTGGCAGAGAGGCGTTTAGTAACTTAGCTTTGGAGGGAAAACACTGGGCTAAGTGAATGTCTTTATGTCTTCTGAAGTCTTCATTCAGTGGTTGGGGCAGGGTGGAGATATGGATGCAAGTAAAACGACAAAGCACTTTTTATGGCAGTACTTTGGAAAGGGAAAAAAAATACTATTACTAATTTGGTTTGTGTAATAATTTATGTTCGGAATTGTATCCCCGTATTTTTTTCTACAAATGGACATCAGTCTGCTCCCCCTATCCCCCCCAGGCTCAAATAATTAGATTAATTTATTTCAGTGACACATGTGAAACTAAGGAGCTCATTGGTCACCCATCATTTTGAACAAAACAAAATTTCTGTTAACGTCTGTACTTTAAAGGTAAAGTATGTATGTTTCTGGAGGAAGCGCGTAACCTGATGGAAATAGGAAGTAAAAATACTTTGAAACATTCTCCACGGAGATATAGTTTTATACCATACAGTGGAAGATAGCCAAAGGAACAACATTTACATGGAAACAAGCAGGAGGAGGCCCTCCTCTGAGCCAAATAAGAGTCAAAAGTTACATATTGAAGTTTATGGGAATTTTATTTTGCAAGGATATTTTCTTAATGGGTACTTTCTGCAACCGTCATTTTTGCTTCTCTCTTCTTTTTGGCAACTAGATAAAGCAATTGTTATGGTAAGCCAATTTTCAAGACAAATTTTGTTATCTTTTATGTAGCAACATAGCAAATTTAATTTTACACTTGATCCAATTATTAAGGCTGGTCGAAACACGTACTGCTGCTGTCTCCCCTCATTTATGCTGCTGCTCAGATTCACCAAAACAAGAGGGACTCAAACCTCCTGAGCAGCTGGCGTTTTGCATTTCTCAAATATCAGCTTTTCTCATCTCAATTTCTGTCCAAAAACCATGCACTGTCATTATCAGCCAAAATCCTTTCAACCCAAAGGTCAAATTTCAATATTAGACAACTGAAAGCGCTTCAAAGACCGGCGACATGACAAATTGCCATCATGGGAATTGTTATGGGTAGTTTTTGTCATTAAGGTTTTGTCT
This sequence comes from Periophthalmodon schlosseri, assembly GCA_000787095.1. Taxonomy (NCBI): domain Eukaryota; kingdom Metazoa; phylum Chordata; class Actinopteri; order Gobiiformes; family Gobiidae; genus Periophthalmodon; species Periophthalmodon schlosseri. The sequence continues at coordinate 9,102 of KN487019.1, forward strand.
GCCATTGTGTCCTCAGGCAAAACACTTTCATCATTCACATTCATCTGCCTTTCCCAAGTCAGCCTCATCTCTGTTACTGGAGAGCAGCTGTGACTACAAAGATAGCGTGAATGAATAATACAGTGCTAACTGACAATGGTTCTAGCTTTAGACTTTAGGCAGAGGCAAATAGTATTTAGTTTTGTATACTCAAGTACATTTACTTGAGTAACTTTTTTATTAATGAATGAATGAAATTACACTTCTTAGAGTAATTTTCTGATGCCATATTTTAACTGCTACTTCAGAAATATATTTTACAGAGCGACAGGACTCTTGAGTACAACTTTAGGCTACTTTTCCCACTGTGAGTAAGTTTACAAGTGGTAAAAGCTTTATATTGACAATATTAAATGATTTGAACATTTGTGTGTCGTGCACCGCTCCTTCTAGTTTTTATGATTTTTGTAGGCCTGTTTGAAAATATCTGATTTTTTGCATGAACTACAAATTTTAAATCTGATGTTACGTCCAATCAGTCACTCTTACAATTACTAATTTGCGTAGTAGTTTCCCCAAGTACACTTTTAATGTTACTTGCAATTCTACTTTTATTTCTATTTTGAAGAAACAGTAATCTAACTTGAGTACGATTTATACTTTAACTACCCGACTATAAGCCAAGACTTACGCCCAGAAAAGTGCATTGAAATTCTGCTCCATGCGGATATGAAACGCTGCTACATTCACGGCTCACTGGGGGAATTCAGAAGGAAGATGCTATTTATCTGTATGCAGCCCGAGCTGTAATTAGGTGAGTCGCGGATGATGCACAAGTTGCTAAGCTACAACTTATCAGCACGTCAACCCTTGTTAAAAATAACTTTGGATGTACTCTTTTTCATTTCATGAGCTCATATTTGAAAGCTATGTCAGTTAGCATATCTTGTGTTGAGTTTGATCACAAGTTACTACATTATAATTTAATAAGCGTAACGTTACTTTCGTTATATATCTAACTGTAGGCGATGCTGCGTATGCTTTTCAGGAGTGCTAGCTAACATGTCCCTTAGCTAACCTTGATTAATGCTCGCGGCGCTGGCTAACTCTCTCTGACAGTGAAAGGGATAAGTGGCCATAAAAAATACATAGCTGCGGCATTGTGGGTAATTTTTCATGCACGCTGACTGCTATGGAGGTGACGTTTGACTCTCGGTGCGCAGTGGTGAAACACAGTACGATGAGATGTTTAAAGTACTTTCTATGGTAACTAAAAATAGATATTATTGGGGCTGGCTAACACATTTTGTAATTATTACTTCATCTGGTGGAATTAATCCGTATGGTTAATATTCATAATATTTTCAGTCAAGAGTTTGAAAAAATAAGTTAAAAAATACAGGAAGTAGCACTGGATTCTGACAAGGAACCTGTCTATCTATGTCATGAATTCACAAATTTCCATCCAAAATGCAAGGACAGGACAAAAGGAGTGGCTTTCTGACTGTTCAACCAATAAAACAAGATGTAATTGTAATTTATTTTTATGTGTCAATTTATAACTTTAGCCCTTGTTTACAGTATGTTTGCTAGGTAACTGGAACTGGAATTATCTCTACTTATGTCACATCTGATGCCCATGTCTAACAAGGAAGTAAAACGATAACCTTCACCAAACTTTTTAGCAAAATCTTAATCGTAGCTACAATTTTGGGAAATGTATAGTCTACCCTGTCATATGCACTTTAAGAAGTAGCTGTCTACTTTTACTTCTGACCGCTACTACTTCTGTTGTTAGTATTACGGGTTAAGCAAGAATCCCATTAATTTCAATAAAAAACTAGTGAAGAGTTTTGTTGCTAAAGTTTTATATAAAGTAAGTTGATTTCTGGAAAATGTTCAATGTTCAAAGTGCCTCAACAAGTCAACAATACACTCTTTAGCTGTCGGGTCATGTAACTCTGGCATCTGAGTGAAAAAAAGTCTACAAAGCCAAACTCTGATAAAATGATGAAATGATTTCTGTCTTAAATAAAGATCAGATTGGACTGGCACACAAATTTATGGACTAATAATAACCATACATGTTTTTTGCCAAGCTGGATCTCACATAAACGGACTAAACCTTTAAATTTTTGTCTGAGATGTGGAAATTCTCTGTCTTGTAACGGCTCGAGCTAAGATATACAGCAACGGTTTATTTAAGAGTGTTTTATTCATAATCCGGATCAACAGTGTGATAAACCTGTGCTTCTATCTGCTTTCATTCAATCGTGTTGTATCCAGTTAAAGACCTGTCGCCGCGCTGTTGTTTTTCTGATTCTCGAAATGCACTGTGGTCTATATTGACCGGACTAGTGACCACCGATGCCTGCTACTTTTCAAGATACATTGCGGGGAATTTTGAGTGCACTACTTTTTCACCAACTGGACATTCGGACACCACTAAAAATGTCGTGACCCCTAAATAGTGCCCTAAGTAGGGAATAGCGTGGACATTCGGACACAGCTTTTGTATAGGGGGCCTGAAAATGGCTTTGCAGCTTCCGTAGAGCCGTCCTGAAGAACGTCCTGAATAAGGTCAATGATTTTCTACGGAGCGCTCTACAATTTAGCAACATTCAAAAACCAGCGTAGTGCTATTTTTCTTGCCATTTAACAAGAATGCAATGTTATCCAAAGCCCAAAATCTGTGACAACATGACTCAATGGAGAAGGAAACATTCTGGGCCAAAAAATGAAAGTGCCATCTGATTCTCAACATGGCGTAAAGAAACTAGGACACAGAGATAGTGTTATTGTGTTTGACCTTATGAATTACTGCAGTGATGACATGTCCAGAGTTGTTTGGTGCCGGACACTATTTCACTGTAAGGGCATCTGCTGTGGTTTGGCTACACGTTCATCCTTCATTCCCGATGCCTTTGGTCTGTACAGCTCTAAACTTTATTGATACTTTGTAGTGATATCACGGTGGGGGAAACCACACGTATATCTATGGCAAAATGTTCACTAGTTACCATGATGACACAATGCACACATTAGCAAACGGTTAACACTAACTACGTTTTCAGATGATCTAAAAACTAAAAATCTAAATCTAAAAACAAAAATGGATTTAAACAACACGTTTTCAAGAGATTGTGACCAATACGAGCTTTCATGGTCCTATTTAGATGTTTGATTTTCAACAATAAGGTGAGTGTGACTAACAGTTGGCTAATGCTAGCTAGCCTGTGACTGTTATGTAAGAGGGACTTACGTATCTAACAGTACAAACTCACCTCACCTGATGTAGTTCCAAATAAATCAGTCTTTACGGTCAGACCTCAAATTAAAGTCTAACTTGAGTAACAGAGCTTCAGACAGAGCAGAGCCTCCAGTTAGCTTCACACAGTGAACTGCTTTGATTGCAATAAATGCACAACCATTTTTGTTGTAATGTCATACTCTTGACTGCAAACATGGCTGCTCATAAGTTTGGATGGGTGCTCGAGCCCACAGCACCTAAAAAGTGACACCTATATGAACAGACGTGCGGCGTTTGCATGTTCTCCCTGCGTTGGGGTGCGTTTAAGGTACCCCTGACCAAGCCTAGCTCAAGATCTGGAGATGGGTCCCGGGGCGTTGCACTGTGGTGTCTCCTACTCCTGACAAATTGCCTCAGCTGTAGTGAAAGATGGGTCAAGTGCAGAGGTCAAATTACCAACAGGGACAATAAAGTATAACTAAACTTACTAAACTTTAATAATATAATGAGGTCTTTGCGTCACTGATCTCTTGTACGTCTATCTCGTGCATATGTTTTGCATTCCTCCAGCAACATTACCATACATTATAACATAACATTAGCTCCATATAGAAAGTTTAGATCAAAGATGCCTTTTTCATTTCTATTTCATTATCCCCTCTGCCGCAGAAGCCATTTTAAATATGCAATCCTACATAAAGACTATAATAAATTAATGCGGGACTTGAATCATTTATCTTAGGTTAGCTAGCTTAGGTTAAATATTGCACTGCTTTTCCGTTTAACCCTTATGTGTGTGGATGACAACAATAAACTATTTACAGACTTGTTCTAGGGCCCATGAAAAGTTAATGAAATAAACCACGCTGACATGCACGCCAGAAAAACCCGATAACTGGCATAGTCCAATTTAAACCGATTTTTCTAAATGCATGTAAACCCAGGAACTACAATTGAGGTGTTGTGGATTGAATCGCAAAGATCCCAGTGACACATCTGGAGAAGCTGATACTTACTTGAATACCTGCTAAATGTTATAGTGCAGTCTGATTTACATTAGGCGTAAACTAGGAGAGGCGTTCAACTGCACGGGGTAAAAAACAGCCAGGAAAATAATAGACCTGTGTTTGGACCATTGACTGTATATATAACATAGCTAATGTGCTAGCCGCCGTGTTCCAAATAGGAAGTGCTCGTGTGTGCGCTTCAGGCTCCATCGACTTCAGGCTCCAGTTCGCTTTACATTGAAAAGTTGTCACCTCTCTCTCTGTAACTGCTGCAGTGAGCCTCATCATTTTGGTCTTAAAATGTTCGTATTAACCCGCTCTACATGATCCTGGTCTTTTTATTTCGCTATTGTGTCCGTAAATAAAGATATACACATACCTACAGAACAGACAAATCAGGCACCTTCTTTCCCCGAGGTCGCTCCCACTAGCGTTAGCCACAAGTTTGATTGACAGCGTTGCTAAGTGCCCGCTCCCTGCTAAACCAGCAGTGCGGGTAGGAAGGGGCCTTACCTTCAACAGCCTCGCTCCAGATTGGCTCTTTGGTTGCTATGATACTCGTGGATGGAATTCCAAATATGGAACTCAGCTCCAAATTTGCCCCTATAACTGCTCTAGCCTCGATGAGCTTCATTTGGCTGGAGTTTTGGACATGTATTCACTCATTTTAGATCAACAGTGATAACAAACTACGGCCTCTCCGCTGAGCACCCATCAAGCACATGTTTTGCTTTGGTCCGCTATGTTAAAGTGAAACTACAATGTATATTTGTGCTATGGAGATCAAATAATATGTGAGTAACGCAGTTCCTAGAACGTCTGAAAATCAAATGCTCAACATGAATGAGATGTTGCTTATCTACGCCTGCCAAAAGTGTGGTTATGATAGTGATATGTATGATAGTCATTTTTAGAATTAAACTGCAAAGTTTTAGTGCTAATGCTAAATTTCTCGCCAAATTACGGGGGCAAAAGACGATTTGCATTTAGTTCACACTCAGATTTCCTTGTTCATGTAAACGCTGTGATAGTCCCAAATGTAGACTATAGCCGAACAGTGCGAAAGAGGTACAGGTCCCTAAGAAACCTATAGTGACAAATGAAGGGCCACCATATTGATTTTTGTACCTAGTAAAACAGTCCTGCTCTATAGTGATTAATGCACACAGGACGCCTCACTGACAACCAGTGCAATTAAAGGGCAATGGACTACAATTTTGCAGATCAATATCTATTTCTTTTATATAGATACGCCAATAGGTTCCACTTGACATGACTGGAGTATTTTTAGCCTCCTCAAACTAAAGTATTGGATTTTGAGGGAAATAACTGACCTATATGTTTAAATTCTGGATGTATATATTTTCAGATTTGGCAATATTTGTTTGATTATTCATGTTGTTCTACTGATCTATTGGTAGTGAACTGATTCTGTTCTACTATTACTGCTATATTTATATATTTATTTGAACATTAATAACAGACAAATAAGGCATCCTGCTAGCATTAGCAACAGGTTTGATTGACAGCATTGCTAAGCGCCCGCTCCCTGCTAAACCATCGGAGCGGACGGGGAGTTACCTTCAACAGCCTGGCTCCGGACTGGCTCTTGGGAATTTAGACGCGTGTATCATAGCAACTAAATATGGAACAGGGCTCCAAATTGGCCCCTATAACCACTAACCTCGATGAGCTTCATTTGGCTGGAGCCGAACACTTTGGGTGACGTCACACTCACTTACTCCATTTCTTTATACAGTCTATTCTTTGAACATAATTTTAAACAACAGCGAGACAGAACCAGTTTGTTTTATAGCAACTTACAACTCTATAACTGTTAGAGTATTTACCGATAATTTACCTTGGTGGATGTCTTCACTTCCTGAATCTCACATTTTAAAACCGCATTGTAAAAGAGCTTGTATTTTAAGTATTCATAGGGTTTCAGCTTCCTTGTCTAGGTGACATTTTGAGGAATTTTCACAAGATAATGTGTAATATTAAATTGTCAAGTGCTATGGCAACGGTACCGAAAACTGAAAACTTCTTCAGTTTATCTTGTACAAGCTTAACGCCTTAAAAAACGTAAAAGTTTGCCCGTGTCCAGACCTTTGACTTTGTGACTCTAAATTCCGGACAGTGATTAGATGAGAGTGGGCAGTCATAATGGGGTCTTATTAGCTCAGCGGCAGTGTCCACACATCATGTAAGCTTGTTAATGGAGCATATTACATCACACATTAGTGGAAAATCATTAGAGAAACTTTGACTTGGTCGGTCCATTATCTTGTTACACAACTTTTCCTGAAGGTAATTGCTAACTCCCCGTGGTATGGCTTTTAATTAGTTGGTTTTATTTAATATGCATCTTGGAAAGCAGAATCGATGCAAATGTCTCTAATGTTCATTGAGAAAGCATTGAAACTTCTCACTTCCCAGTATGTTTGTCTTAATGTGGCCATTTTAAAATATGGACTAGCAGTTACCTTGCAAATGAATGGGCATGATTAGTCCCATTTGTATTCTGCTTTCGAATTCTTTCATCAAGGAACCGTTTACTCACTCTACCCAGGCATTAAAGGTGCACTATGTAACTTTTCTAATGTCGGCTCGTCTCCGTGAAGATGTTATTGCTTTGCCAAGAATATTCCACAGTATGGTATTAAACTTATCTATCTTCTGTTTATTAATTACAGGTGAGGTAAGTGAGCCTCCCATCACGAAAGTTACATAGTGCAACTACAATCAGTACTCAGTAGAAACTAAATACTCATGTGAATAAGTATATTAAAAAAATACATAAAAAGGTCAAAATTTGATGATTCCTGAATTCCTTTTAATGTTAATTTTATGATGACTGTTTATGTTTTGATTTGTTGTATTGTGATTTTAACGTCTTTCTTATTCTGTAAAGCACTTTAAATTACTTTGTGTACGGATTGTGCTATACAAATAAACTTGCCTTGCCTTGCCTTATTTCTAAGATGGACTTTGCATCAGTCAGCTTTTCCGAACTGACCTCTTTGGCACTTTATCTACTTAGTGAATACATCAGCTACTATAACTGAACGATTTAGCACATGGGAGGACTTTTCTGGTGGAGCGTCTGCCACTTGCTACTCTCCATGGAGATGTTATTGCTTTGTCTGAACTATTCCAATGTATAATTTAATAAACGCGAGGGAGAACTTTAATGCTATACTGTGGAAAATTCAAGGCAAAGCAATAACGTCTCGTTAAAGAGACAAGCAGGGACCAAATCCTCTATCTAGTTACGTAGTGCCCTTTTAAATAACTACCTCAAAAGCATGTGTCAAAGGTTATAGTAGAATAAATACATGAATAAAATAAAAGATAACGATGCTTAAAACTAAACGAGAACCGTTGTTTGAATCTGAGAGATTATAAAGCACTTACTGACCTTTTAATATTTGAATATCTAACCAAAAACGTCTCATTTCGTACTTAAGTTTGCTTTTGGTGGAATGGGGATTGCAAGGGCTTTGAAAGGACTTTGCACTGAACTTCGGCCTGTATCTTAGGGATTAGAGAAAAATCAATGTTATCCTAAAACAACTTTACAACAAGTGTTTGACTTATAGCCTATGGAATAAGTAGAAGATGTTTTAGTTCAAGGCTAAATGTAAAAGCCAATGGAGATCTTTTAACTGCACTGAGGACGCTGTTTTTGCTTGTGTAGACTGAACTCACAATGTGGACTTGCTTTGCTTTAAGTAGTTCGGACAAGTTTGGATTTGAGATCCAGAAATTCTATCTGTTATAGAGTAAGAACATGTAGTAAATGAACCAGATTAATTAAAAAGTCTTACTACACATTACTACAACTATTTAGCTTGACAAAATAGTAGGTAGTTGGCTTAGAGTGTGCAAAGATACGTAAGGTGAAATAAGGATGCAATTTAAGATAAGACTCACATTGGTGAAAGAAAATTGGCACGGGTAAGAAAGAACGTTACAAAAATGTAGTAAAAGAAAAATTCTAAACTGTCAACTGGACAAAAAGTTGTAGGAGTGAAGACGTTTGGCTGCTCTTCAGTTCTGGTCAAATTACTGGTCGACACTGCCTTATATCTGTCTGAAGGGAGGAGCTCACTACACTGAAATGTCTGAAGGGAGAGCTCACTACACTGAAATGAACACACCTATTTGTTTACAGTTTCTGTTTGTTGACTAAGTCCAGTTGACAGATTAGAATTTTTCTTTTATTATGGATCATACCTGGACGACTGACGGATTACACAGACATCACAAAAATAGATCCTTTTTTTCAAATCAAAATACAGATAAAAGAATTTAAAAATGATGCAATTTACTCTTTCCTACATGGCCTTTCAAAACAACCAAATAAAATCTCTTCAATTTTAGTTTCACAAAATTCCATATTAAATGTAGTGGCAGACTCAATTTTTGTCATTTTTCCATTTTTTCAATTTTTTTATTTTGTGTTTTACTTTTTCTTTACTTTTTTCCCAAATAAACTGTTTAATATTCTAAATGTAATGTATTTCTTATCCCGGTATAACTTGTATAGTCATAACCTCTTACCAGTCTCGCCCCACACAGGTAGGTACTCGTCTTGTTGAATGTCCAGCATAAGCTCCAGTCCGTTGCCCATGCCCCCCTTCATGGTCACCAGGGGAGTCTTCCCATCCTGGCCCGAGTTAAACATGTAGCATTTACCATAACGGGTGAAGATCTGAAACAAAAGATAGAAAGAGAACAAGGGTTTAGTGGAGGTCTCAAGTAAGGAAGCTGTAGAGTCGATTTAGTGTCTTGCTCGAGGTGAGCAATGATGTAAGTAGGGTTTGAACTGCCAACTGTTGTTTTGTTGGCTCGGTGTTGATGAAATAAATTAGGATTAAGCAAGTCAGTGTACAAAAATAAAAGAAAAAAAGGGTTAGCTCACCAATTTTTGTGTTGCTTGCGTCATAAAAAACTTAAGTTAAAAACCAACTTAAGAATAATTAAGTTCTGGTTGAAATGTAGGCTAGCATGAGATTCTAGTTGAAACTCAATGTGCCTTTTGTCCATATTGAAAGCATCTAAAACATCAAACTAAACAAAATCTACTTAAATTCAAGGTTGAATTTTGAAGTTATCACATTATAGACTGTTCCAGTGTTTGTACCAGAACACCAGCATTCCAAAAACTGGTACCGCTCCATACATTAGCTCCAGTTTATTGTCAATGAGAGAGTTAGCGTTAGCCTCCAGACATCACAAACTATGAAGAACCGGGGTTGTTTTGGTGACTGACGTCCACTTGGCCACACGTGAGTAACACCAGAGCGTCGATAGAAAACATTGACAAAAAAAATGATTTAAGCGTCTAGCTAAGTTTATTGACAAAGCTATTAGTGCCAGAATGCTAAATGCTAATACTAAAAAAAAAAAAAAAATCCGGACCACAACAGTTTGGCAATGAAATTTCACTTTTATTTTATCAAGCACAGTAAATCCAACATAAATGTGCAAACTATAAAGTGGAAGTGGAGGTTACATTTTGAATCGTATTACTCATTGCCAAGCGTAATGGACATCATGGACAACAACCAACAACCATTTCTCAGGGCTGTCTACAAACGTCTACACTAATGCTTTTATTTTGCTGTTCTATTAAAATGAATTGGATCAGACATTTATATCCGTACCAGGCTGTGTGTGCATCATTCTAAACACGTCACTCCTGGAATAACCTATTCAAAATCTAAGTGCAAGTGAAAGAGTGATAGGAGATTGCGTATTCAATATAAGAATTCATCTCGTAGTTACAAGCCAAACTTTTCCACACTTGACTGTAAATGCTGCATCCAGTCCCTCTGATACATTTATGTGTTTTCCCCAAAGTATAAAAAGTCAAAGTTTATTTTCGGCTGCACCGATACGAGGCTGTGTTGTAGTTGGTAGTCTGGAAGCTTCCCTCATTGCTACGGGTTACTGCACAGGCAACAGAAAAATATACACACAACTTTGACTTCAGTGTTTGTATAATGTCTCATGCATAGCTATCGTCTCTAACTGTTAAAATGTATCAATAAAGTACCAATAACACAGCAGGACATGGTAAAGACTAAGAACGCAATCAAAGAAATACATGTTGTAAAGCAGGGGTGGCCAAACTCTTTTCACCGAGGGCTATATCTTGAAAAATATTCGACGCAGAGGGCCACAGACCAGCGATCAATACAGTGGATAATTCAGATGGTGCATTTAACATAGTTTTGACATCATAAATAAGGCTTGAAACATTCATTTTAGGTCTGTATGACAATGCAATGTGATGTTATTTAGGTTATAGTGGTAGGATTACGCAAATTTACTGTAAAAAGTACTGATTATGATGGTCTGTATGACATGCAATGTGATGTTATTTAGGTTATAGTGGTAGGATTACGCAAATTTACTGTAAAAAGTACTGATTATGATCAACTGGGCCAGTTCAACTGAAGGCCTGAGGGCCAATAAAAATTGGTCTGAGGGCCGCATTTGGCCCCCAGGCCATAGTTTGGACCCCCCTGTTATAAAGTGTTACAACTAGTAAACATGGAATACTGTCTTCAACATGATAAAGTGGTAGTAGTAGTAGTAGTAGTAGCAGCAGTAGTAGTAGTAATAGATCTATGGATGTAGTCAGTGTTGGAAGGTAACAAATAAAAGTAGTCAAATACTGTATTTAAGTAGAATTTTTAGGTATCTTTACTTCAGTGCATTTCACAGTGGATACTTTTTACTTTTACTTCACTGCATTTGAGAGCAGGTATCTGTACTTTCTACTCCACTACATTTTTGAACTGGACTGAAAAGTAAAAAGTACTTTTCATATGATTTGAGGGGTTATTTTTACCATGTTCGTGGTAACATCCTGACTAAAGTTTTGGAGTTTAAGCTTCGGCTTTGAGCAAAACAAAAATAAATACACAAGAAAAATTAAGAAATTGATTAATATTGCTCCTGTTGACCAAAATATGTATAATTTTTAATCAATATCACTACATTTAACACTTTAACAAATTAACAACACTTGTGTGAAATACTTTTTACTCTTACAGTACATTTTTAAACAGGTACTTAAATACTTGAATTAAGTAGATTTTTTATGTGATACTTTTACTTGAGTAACAAAATTGAGAACTCCTTCCGCTTCTGCCACTGGATGTAGTAACTGTTGTTGTAGTGGTTGTAGTAGTAGTAATGGTAGTAGTAGTAGTAATAATGGTTGTAGGAGTAGTTTTGGTAGTATTTGTTGTTATTATTAGTTGCAGTAGAAGTTGTAGTGTCAGTATTAGCGTGACGATTTTCTAAATGTCCCACTTGTGTGTTAAAGGTTAAGGCTAAAACGTATTTTGCCTAACCTGGTTTGCGTTGCATTCCAAGTAAACATGCTTATCAGCCACAAAACAGAAAGTTGGATTTAAAAATGGCATTAGAAAAAAAAAAAATATTATAGAAAAGTTCAGTTCAGTTTTGGCAGATATATTACACAACCTTGCCCTGAAGGTTACAGCTACCTCCCTGTTGTTATATAGATTTGAATTTGCTGGTGTGAGAAATAGCCTATGTGTTTTAAAATGACAAAACATTCAAAGTCTACAGGCAATTTCTTCCACACGAATAAATAAGGAAGTTGATGTGGTAATGAACATAGTAATGACCATTCAAAAACATTTCTGAAATGGAAAACTTAAGCCACTGCTGCAAACTTCCCCAACATTAAGGAGAGAGTTTGAGGTGAGTTCCAGTGCAAAAAACAGCTTGAGGTAAATCATTAGCATTTGTTTACGTAGCCACTTAGCTAATGTTATTGCCCAAATCTGGTCAGCAGCCATTTTAATATTTTTTCTTAGTTACTGCGTCCATGGTTTTGCAGACTAAAGTGAATGTTTATACTGGTATTACTAAAGGAATGTATCCGTCATTTAAACAGCTGTATGTGAAGGTTACATTCAAAATATTGTATTGTTGGTTCTCCTTCAGTTTATCTTTTTGTGTTTTATAGTTTTATTCAAATTAAATATTCGTGATGACATCGTAAACATTTGTAAACCACTTGCATTTTTGCCCCCCCTCTCAAAAAAAACCCTAAAAAAAAACCAAAAATGAAGAAACCTGTAAAAATGATGATGATGATGATGAAGATGATGAAGATGATTATTATAATTATGATGATGACAATTATTATGATGATGACTATTATTGTGATGACAATACTGATGCTGATTATTATTATGATTATGATAATTATTGTTATAATGATGATGATGATTATAGTTATGATGATGATTATTGTAATGATGATGATGATGATGATGGTCGTAAACATTTGTAAACCACTTGCATTTCTGCCACCCCCCAAAAAAAACAAAGAAACCTCTAAAAATGATGATGATTATGAAGATGATGATTATTATTATGATGATAACGATTAGTATGATTATGACGACAATTATGATGATGATGATGATGATTATTATTATTATTGTTTTGATGATGATGATGATGATTATGGTGATGACGATTACGATGATTATTGTTATGATGATGACGATGATGATGACAATTATGATGATGATTATGATATTGATGATGATGATGATGATGATTACTGTTATTCTAAGAGATTTGTTTTTTCAGACCAGTTCAACTCATGACGGCATCCCAGGTGTGTGAGAGTAAAAAGGCCCCCTAACCCCGGGTTATAGTCCCGTGGGCATGTATCTGTATTTAAATTGCCTCCTTAATCCACCTGCAGTGTTTGTTGTCCTTGGTCCCAGTCATGTTTGCTCTGTCTGAGTCCATAACGTTGTTATCTCTTTTGCAATGGTCAGATATGCCTGATTTGAGTTGTTCCTGCTCTGCATTGAAAATGACACTCGTGTGCACATCCTCGCTGAATCTTATCAGACTAAAAATGTATATTGTATATTGTGTCCCTATATCTTTTCTGGGATCCAGAATACACACTTAATGAATACTTAATGAAGATGTGAGTCTAGTCCCCGAATTCAGATGGACAAGTGGATTAGCCAATGAGGCAAACGCATGGTCCGTCCAAAGCAAAACAAATATAGCTGCTTACGAGGAAAAAAGCTTTGGTCCTGGCTTGAGGCGTGATGGAGAGAGTGATGATACAGGATGATATGTCTCTGTATTTTTTATATAGAGGGATATCAGTCTGATCACCGCTCCCTCTGTCACGTCTCAAACCAGAACCATGTTTGTGCAATGAGATGTTTTTTTTTTTTTTCAAGGACATATGTGAAACAAACGTGTTCGTTGGTCATCTATCATTTGCAAACACATCGCATTTCTCTCACCTCAGATTAGAGTTTAATGCTTCACTCATTGATATTGCAGAAACGCGCAGTTTTTTAGTCCCTTGTGATGTTTTTTTCCTTTCTTTTTTCTCAGTAAGCAGCCATATTTGTCTTGATCCAGACAGAACATGCATATCCCCAGCTAATCCGCCTGTCAATCACGCCCATCTGAACCCAGGCTCACATCTTAATAAAGTACTGAAGAAATGTGTACTCTGGATCCCAGGCAAGACTCATATCCCTCTGTATAAAAAATACAAAGATATCATTCTGTACTTGCTAGACAACCTTATACCCAAAACAAAAACAAGGCTGCATGCACTGTCAAACATGTCAGCTCTCTTGATCCCAGTGCTGGTGAATAGCGTATCCATAGCAGTAGCAGCAGTATCAGCAGAGGTAAACTGTGACCTATTGGCACAGACATGATCAGACTGAACTAATGGAGGTTTAATTGAATCATAAACATTAGGAGATGGAGCGGGGACATAGGGGTGGGGGGTGGGAGCGATCAGTAAGAGCTTTTTTCTTCTCATCGCTAGACAGGAATCAAAACATCCGTGTGGGCACTTAACCTCACATTAACCTTCAACTGTGGGGCATTTACTCAAGGAAATGGCCAAATAAAGACAAAAGATGCATTTGATTTGGGTTCACCTCAACAAATATTATACATGGGAGAGAAAATAAAAATTCAGACCATAGACTGTATATGTAAATGGACATAGCTAACCTGCTAGCTGCCACTTTCCAAATAGGAAGTGATCATGGGCGCGCTTCCAGCTCCATCGACTCTGGCTCCGATTCACTTTACATTGAAACATTGTCTCCTCTCTTTCTGTAACTGCTGCAGTGAGCCTCATCATTTTGGTCTTAAAATGTTTGTATTAACCTGCTCTACATGAACCTGATGTTTTTATTTTGCTATTTTGTCTGTAAATCAAGACATGAGCATTAATAGCAAACAAATTAGGTGCCTTCTTTCCCCGAGGTCGCTCCCGCTAGCATTAGCAACAGGTTTGATTGACAGCGTTGCTAAGCCTGCCTAACCAGCGCTGCGGGTGGGAAGGGGCGCTACCTTCAACATTGGCTCTTTGGTTGCTATGATACTCACGGCTGGAACTCTGCTCCAAATTGGCCCCTATAACTGCTCTAGCCTCGATGAGCTTCATCTGACTGGAGCCGAACGCTATGGGTGACGTCACATTCACTTAGTCCACTTCTTTATACAGTCTATGATTCAGACAAGTGCTAAGTCCACAGAAGTTCTGTAAATGTTCATGCAAGGAGTAGGATTTGAACTGCCAACCTTCAGAGGACGAACACTCAACCTTTGACCAAAGGTAGTTAGCGGGACAGTGTTTTTGAAATCAAATCGATACAACTGCATGACTGCCATCCAGAAGTCATTTTGCTTCTGAAAGTACTGTACCGGACTGAGAAGATAAAATTTATATTGCCCAAGCTAGATTAGCCCTGCCTTAAGGGACGAGTTTCAAGGGAAGGAGAGATTGGTTAAATTGCAGGACTAGCAGCACAACTGCTTCCTAGTTCCACCCAGTTTGACTACACACACATAAAGACACATAATTAATGTCAAAGTGAAAGTTGTGTAAAACATTTTACTTCTAATTCTTTTGTTGTGCGGTTTTGAGATTTGGTCAGCCAAGGAACGAATTACAATTTAGTGAAAAATGAGTGATTTTTGATTCCATGTCTGCTTGCAGATAATAGAAACTCATCTTAACTTACTGAAAGCTAATCTTTTTGTGTAGAAATAAAGTAGTAGAAATTAGAATGAAGAACCAAACTATTTTGTTTAGCGCAAGTGTGGCATTTAGTTTTCTAAATGGAATTGTTCAGCGGAATATTTAACTTTTTTTTTTGCATTGACTGAACACTGCTAAGTGATTATTTGAAATCTAAGTTTTAAAATATCTTCTGAAGGAAATATTCTTAAGAGCTAAACTACAATTTAAACCTCAGCAAACATGCCACAGATGAATTAAAATCTATATATTTTTTATTACCCTAGATTTAGTATAAACTGTGAACTGAATCCTAGATACATCACAAATCTTAAAATGTGTCTAAAAAAATTTTAATTGAACAGCACTGAGACAACACATTTTTCAAA